>CAIGQV010019158.1:5262717-5273626 GCA_903798115.1 Danio jaintianensis
GATGTTAAAAATAAACAGATAATCTGATCATAATAAATGTTAATTAAATTCAACTCTACAGTTTAACAAAGTGACTTTTATTGACATTATATTTTATAACTGTTTTTTTTAAACACTTTTAACATATAAGAAATCCTTTGTACCCATTTCAGTGGGTTTATTTACCAAGAGTGTATCTTAATTAGCATTATAATTATTGTAAGTACTGTATTTTGTATTGTTTGTATTGTTTGTTTTTATGGAATGTCTGCAGCAATATGGTGATCATGCCCATAACAAATTCCCTGTCAAGGACAACAAAGTTTACTACTGCTACTATTATAAAATTAATACAAATGGGTAAAACCTGTAGGCTTAAATGATCAAAATTATATTTAAAATGACATGTAATTAGTATTTTAGTGCTGAAATGTGATGCCATCAAATGATTCTTGATCTAAATAAGATTATGTTGGTGACATTTAAATCTAAACGTGTTACACTGAATGACATCATGTGACAGAAATGATTGATAGTCATTATTTTTTCCCCCCAATAAAAAAGAAACACATTGTAGAGCACAGTGAAATGATAGCAATATTAAACTTTGTCCTGTATAAATCTTCAGCCAATGCATTTATAATTACTGTTATTTAAAATAATGACATCATTTAATGTGATTTCCCACGTCCTCGTATTAATTACGCAAACCTCTATATCTCCATAACATGACACAATATTGTCTATCTTCAGATATATTCCCAGAAATATTGTAAACAATGAGCGTCCAGCATTATACTATTTCTCATATCTCACAGTTCACAAAGATGCTTCAACAGGACACAAGCTACTGAACACATGAGGTGTATTTGGTAATATGCTTATAAATGCTGTAATGAATGATCCTCCTGAAAGGAAAATATCCAACAGCTATTCATTTATCTCCACAAGCCCTGCTCATCCAGAAATAATAAAACCGTGAACACCTCCCGGTTAATCCGTCGCGTTTCACGTGCTCTCCTGCAGCCTGTTGTCAAAAGCGACAGACGGACGGAAAACGACACGTACATAAAAGCCGGTTTACATCGTGATTTACACCGGAGAGAATAAATCTTACCTCCGTTTCTCAGGGCGTTTCCGCTGGCGGATGAAGAAGCGCCGCACATCTGCTTCATTCCCTCAGCGCGCGCGCACACACACACACACCACGCCTTCCCGTTACCGGCTACAAAGACAGAGCAGGGCCATGCCGTTATCTGCGCGCGCATACACACACACACACACACACACACACACACTCTCTCTCTCTCTCAACACACATAGACAAACACACGCACACACACACACAGACTTGTAGGGACTCTTATAGACGTAATTATGTTTCTACTGTACAAACCGTGTATTCTCTCCCTCTACCCCCTCACAGCAAACAATCTGCATTTTTACATTTTCTAAATATATAATTTAACATTTATAAGCATGTTTGCCTCATGGAGACTCAATTTTGGCTCCCACGGAGACACAAGTCCCCTGTGTGTTTTCAGGTTTAAGTCCCCACTGGGGTATAAAAACAAGTACAAACACACACACACACACACACACGCACATCGAAATTTTCAACATTTCTGTAAGAACAGTGTTGATGATTATAATATACACCAGTTATGGACATCACAAATACACTGTAAAACTACTTTTAATTGTATTTAAATGTACAAATTGATTAAAAAATACAAATTATTAGCAGTATATAGGCAGTGCATATACTTTCAATGTCAAGCCTAAAATATTTGAAGGTAAAACTAAATTATTTAGCATTTAATGTTGCTATCAGAATATTTAATAATAAGTAAAGGTTTAAAACGTCAAAATGTAGCGTGTTAATAAAGTTAATTAAAGTTAAAAGTCTGTGTTCCAGTAGTCTCTAAAGGTCCCCTGTTGGATAGGTAGACGTCACTCAGAGTTTAAGGCTCCAACTTGACATGTGTTTTAGTACAATTTGCATATTGTGACTTTTTTAAGGTCAATATTATTAGCCATCTTAAGCATTTTATTTTTCCATTGGCTACAGAACAAACCACTGTTATACAATGATGTGCCTAATTAAGCCTTTAACTGTCACTTTAAGCTGAATACTAGTGTCTTGAAGAGTATCTAGTCTAATATTATGTGCTGTCATCATGACAAAGAGAAAAGAAATCAGTCATTAGACATGAGTTATTAAAACTATTATGTTTAGAAATGTGCTGAAAAGATCTTCTAGCTGTTATATAGAAATTGAGGACAAAATATACAGGAGGGCGAATAATTCAGACTTCAGCTGTATTTACTGTATATGTAATTATTTTAATTTCAAGTCTAAAATACAGTTGTCAACATCTGAAGTGGATCAAAACCTTTCATCAAAGTTGTCCTAAAGCTATTAATTAACACCCATAATTTTACGATCCACTTCAAATGTTGACTTCTGTATTTGCAGGTAAAACAGAAATATTTAGCATTTAAGGTTACTATTAGAATATTTAATAAAATATAAATGTTAAAAGTTTAAGAGTTTAGCATTAAATAAAGTCAGATAGTGAGTTAAAAGTCTGTGTTCCAGCAGTCTCTGAAGGTCCCCTGTTGGATAGGTAGACGTCACTCAGAGCACTCAAACCTCATAATGATAAATGGATTATTGGATTGGAGAGTTTTTAGTTGCTTTACTAAATGTGCCAATGTTAAAAAGACATTCAGATCACATAATTTAATGGAGCAAAATAAAGATTTTCAATGCAGTAAAGCAAAGTTTTGACCTCTAAAACCAAAAGGTCCCCTCTTAGATAGTATGGGGCGTCACATGATTGGAGGACTTTATATTTACTAATATTTCACTTTTCAATATCTCTGTAAGAACAGTGTTGATGATTATAATAATAAAAACACAGTTATTGACTTAAACCATACACTGTAAAAATACTGAGGAGATTAAAAAAAAATACCAAACCTCCCGGTAATTAGTTAGAAATGAATACATGTTTTTTTTTTTTAAGAATATATATTTATATATATTTACTACATATATCAGTCAATCAAGATCATTTAAAAAAATTACAGTTTCCTTTGAGACAACATAATGGTTCCCCAGCGGGAGGGGAACTACAATGCTATGTGGAAACTTCCACTATGGGGATTTCGTCAGAAAGCCTATCACTCTGAAGAGTAATTAAACGGGCCAATGAAATGCCAATGAGTTGGCGGTGTCAGCGTGCACAGCTGGCAGCAATCATAATCAGCTTGTGAATAAGAATGCTCGCTGTGCCACACAACCACACCTTTTCGCTTTCAGAAGCCTCACGCAACTGAGAGTATCGCTTAAAGATCTCCACGAGAGAGAGAGAGAGAGAGAGAAAGAGTGGCTTCAGAACGAGCTGTTTCTCCCGGTCCCAGAGCGAGCTACAACGCAGGCAGCGGCGGTCGAGCTGGGTTCATTCTCCCGTCCCTGGGCGTTTCTCTGGTCCGGTTCTACAAGAGCGGTTTGTATAGTAAAGAGCAAATTTCCCTAAAAGAGCAACACGGTCGAGCAGCGCGTCTTTTTAAAGATGTCGTTCCGACCGTGCGTTTCTGGATGCGGTGGTTTCCTGTCCCCGGATGATGGGCACGAGCACTGCGTTGCATGTCTGGGGGTCCAGCATGTTAATTCAGTGCTCGCGGGCAGTTCATGCCATCACTGCGATGGCATGTCTGTGGCGCAGCTAAGATCGCGGCTCGCTCTTGCAAAAGAGCGAACCACCCCTGCTGTCCCCCGCAAGTCGGTTGGCACTCGGGCAGATCTGAGGGTTACAGTGGGAGTCAATCCGCCGCCCTCGGGCTCGCGGACCTCCCGCTCCTCAGCGCGCTCCATCCAAGCTTCAAGTGAGAGAAGCGCTCCATCCTCTCGGATGGTCGCCCTCTCACTCGATGACACCGAGGATCAGATGTCCATCGCGGCATCGGAGGGTGGGCTGTCATATTCTGACGAGGATCCGGACCCGCTCCCTCCCTCCGGGGTAGTGAGCGAGGCGCCGGATCTAGAAGCAGATATGTTGGCCGTGCTTTCCCGGGCTGCTTCGGCGGTGGGTCTGGAGATGGTTTATCCCCCAGCCCCGCGGCCGGACCGACTAGATGGGTGCTACGTGGAGGCTAAGAGGAGGGCCAAGCCTTCTAAGCCTCCCGTCCCCTTCTTCCCGGAAGTGCACAGTGAGCTCACGCAGTCTTGGAGGGCACCTTTCTCTGCCCGATCTGCGTGCGCTTCCTCTCTCACCACCCTTGACGGTGGAGCAGCCAGGGGGTACGAGGCGATTCCCCAGGTGGAGCGCGCCATTGCGGTCAATCTTTGCCCGCGTGGTGTCTCTTCCTGGCGTGGTCAGCCTCGTCTTCCGTCCAAAGCATGTAAGTTATCTGCGTCCCTCGGGAGCAGAGCTTACACTGCTGCGGGCCAGGCTGCTTCCGCCTTGCATGCTATGGCAACGTATCAGCGCTACCAAGCGCAGGCGTTGGCCCAGCTGCACGAGGGTGGTTCCGACCCAGGCTTGATGCACGAGCTCCGCACCGCAACCGACTATGCTCTGCGTACCACCAAGTCGGCTGCGCGTGCCCTGGGAAGGACGATGGCCACACTAGTGGTCCAGGAGCGCCACCTCTGGCTAAACCTGGCAGATATGCGTGACGTTGACAAGGTTCGCTTTCTTAACGCACCCATATCCCAGGCTGGCCTGTTCGGCGACACCGTTGGTGAGTTCACCCAGGAATTCACAGCGGTGAAAGAGCAGTCGAGTGCGATGGGTGAGGTCATCTATCGGCGGGCTCGTAAAACCGCTCCTCCCGCCGAACCATCCACCTCGGCTGCTCCTCGCCGAGGGCGCCCGCCTGCGGCATCAAGACCTGCTCCACTGCCTCTGCCCGCTCCACCGGCTAAACGGCAGCGTCGAGCACCTCGCAGGCGTTCAGCGCCCCCGTCCCAGGGCGCCGTTAAGTCCGGTAAACGGACTGCGAAGCGACCCTGAGACGGGCCATCCGGAGAAGAGGGGACTTGCTCTTTCCTCGGTGGAGGGCCGAGCGAACCAACATCAAACGGTGTTTTTCAACACCAGGCTGCTAGCCTCACGGCCGGCGGCCGCAAAATTTTCAATAAAAGAGCATTTTCCCCCTTCTCTGGATGTGACAGCCCGAACACTGCCAGTCTGGGACGCTATGCCTTCCAGCTCGCAGGATCGGTGCATCTCGCCACGGGCTCTGAGTGTGTTAGAGGACGGGCTCCCTTCTCTTGCACTCCAGCCCCCCCTTCCGGACTCTGGGACGAAGGTGAGTGTGAATCTCTTGCCTCCTGCTCTTCCTCGGGACCCTATGGCTCCCGGGGTGAGCTCTCCCATTCCGCGCTGCCCCACCGCTGGTATGTCAACGATCGTGCCGATGATGTCACTAGCGCGAGCTCTGTCAGCCTGGTTAGCGCTGCCCAGCCCGTCGCGGTGGCTCATTCGTACGATCAGACTCGGCTATGCGATTCAGTTCGCCAAACGGCCTCCCAAGTTCACGGGCGTGTATTTCACCAGGGTCAGCCCCGGGTCCGCCCCTGTCTTGCGCGAGGAGATTGCTGTCCTCCTGGCGAAGGATGCAATCGAGCCGGTCCCTCCAGCCGAGATGAGGAGCGGGTTTTACAGCCCCTACTTCATCGTACCCAAAAAGAGCGGTGGGTCACGGCCAATCCTAGATCTGCGCGTTTTGAACCGCTGCCTTCACAGGCTGCCGTTCAGAATGCTCACGCAGAGGCGAATCCTTCGGTGCGTCCGTCCTCAGGATTGGTTGCAGCAATAGACCTGAAGGACGCGTATTTTCATGTCTCTATTCTTCCACGCCACCGGCAGTTTCTGCGGTTTGCGTTCGAGGGTCAGGCATGGCAATACAAAGTCCTCCCCTTCGGGCTCTCTCTGTCTCCGCGGGTTTTCACCAAACTCACGGAGGGTGCCCTGGCGCCTCTTCGGCTCGCGGGCATCCGCGTGCTCAATTATCTCGACGACTGGCTGATTTTAGCTCACTCGCGGGATCAATTGATTACGCACAGGGACAGGGTGCTCCGGCACCTCGACCTATTGGGGTTTCGGGTCAACCGAGAAAAGAGCAAGCTCGCCCCTGTGCAGAGCATCTCTTTTCTCGGGTTGGAGCTGGATTCGATCACCATGACGCTGATGCTGACCTGTCTGAAAGAGTTCGACAGGAAAACTGTGGTCCCACTGAAATTCTTTCAGAGGCTCCTGGGGCATATGGCATCTGCAGCCGCTGTCACGCCGCTCGGATTGCTCCATATGAGACCACTTCAGCATTGGCTTCACGATCGGGTCCCCAGACGCGCATGGCGAGCGGGCACGCACCGGGTGACAATCACTCCGCTGTGTCGCCGCACCTTCAGCCCTTGGACGGACCCTCTGTTTCTACAGGCTGGGGTGCCTCTAGAACAAGTGTCCAGGCATGTTGTCGTGTCGACAGATGCTTCCAGTACGGGCTGGGGAGCCATGTGTTGCGGGCATGCAGCTGCGGGTCCATGGAAAGGAGCCCGGTTGCATTGGCATATCAATTGCCTGGAGCTGTTGGCAGTGTATCTCGCTCTGCCCCGTTTTTTACCGGTGCTAGAGGGGAAACACGTGCTGGTCAGGACGGACAGCACGGCGGCGGTAGCGTATATCAACCGCATGGGGGGTATTCGCTCTCGCCGCATGTCTCAGCTCGCTCGCCGTCTGCTCCTCTGGAGTCATACGCGACTGAAATCGTTGCGTGCCATTCACATCCCCGGCGAGCTCAACCGTGCAGCCGATGCGCTCTCACGGCAGCTTCCACGCCAGGGAGAATGGCGACTCCACCCCGAGTCTGTCCAGCTGATATGGGCGCACTTCGGAGAAGCCCAGGTCGACCTGTTTGCTTCCTCCGAGAGCACTCATTGCCAGTGGTTTTATTCCCTAACCGAGGCCTCCCTCGGTACGGACGCACTGGCTCACAGCTGGCCTCGGAGCATGCGCAAATATGCGTTCCCCCCAGTGAGCCTACTCGCACAATTATTGTGCAAGGTCAGGGAGGACGAGGAGCAGGTCTTGCTAGTTGCGCCCCTCTGGCCCAACCGGACCTGGATTTCAGAACTCTCTCTCCTCGCGACGGCCACTCCCTGGCGGATCCCTTTGAGGAAGGACCTTCTTTCTCAGGGACAGGGCACCATTTGGGACCCGCGTCCCGATCTCTGGAACCTCCACGTGTGGTCCATAGACGGAGCGCGGCAGACTTAGGTGACCTACCGGCTGCGGTGGTTAACACCATCACTCAGGCTAGAGCACCCTCTACGAGGCATGCCTACGCCCTGAAGTGGAGTCTATTCACTGAGTGGTGTGCTTCTCTCCGAGAAGACCCCCGGACTTGCCAGATAAGTGTTGTGCTTTCTTTTCTTCAGGATAGATTGGAGCGGAGGCTGTCACCCTCCACACTGGAGGTTTACGTTGCCGCCATTTCCGCTCATCATGACGCGGTGGATGGCGGCACGGTGGGAAGGCATAACCTCATCATCCAGTTCCTCAGAGGTGCGAGGCGTATAAATCCTTCCCGCCCCCCTCTCATGCCCTCTTGGGATCTCTCTGTAGTGCTCACTAGCCTACGCGGAGATCCGTTCGAACCACTCGACTCAGTATCCTTGAGATTTCTGTCCTTAAAGACAGCTCTGCTGGTTGCGTTGGCATCGATCAAGAGGGTCGGGGATCTGGAGGCGTTTTCGGTCAGTGACTCGTGCCTGGAATTCGGGCCAGACTACTCTCACGTGATCCTGAGACCCCGGCCTGGTTACGTGCCCAAGGTTCCTACCACTCCCTTTAGAGACCAGGTAGTGAGCCTGCAGGCGCTGCCCACGGAGGAGGCAGACCCAGCCCTTTCCTTGCTGTGTCCCGTTCGCGCTTTGCGACTTTATGTGGACCGCACTCAGAGCTTTAGATCCTCTGAGCAGCTCTTTGTCTGTTACGGTGGTCGGCAGAAGGGAAGTGCCGTATCCAAACAGAGGTTGGCCCACTGGATAGTGGATGCCATCTCCCTCGCTTATCAGTGCCAGGGCGAGCCATGTCCCCCGGGGGTGAGAGCGCACTCCACTAGGAGCGTCGCTTCCTCTTGGGCGTTAGCACGCGGCGCCTCTTTAACAGACATCTGTAGAGCTGCGGGCTGGGCGACACCTAATACATTTGCGAGATTTTATAATCTTCGAGTGGTACCGGTTTCCTCACGTGTGCTAGTTAACTCCGGTGAATGAGGAAACTGGGTTGGTGTTGTAACACGCTTGCTGCGCCTTTCTCTCTAACACAGAGATACGTGCGCTTTTTTCACTCTGTTCAGTTGAGTTCCCCATTGGCGAACCCTACAGAGTTCCTCCGAGGCCCCCAGCATCTGACTCAGCGGAGGAGTCAGGTGCCTGGCCCATTGCGTAGTTGGCATGCCCACTTGGTCAGCCCGCGTTCTGGGTATAGGTGCCTGCTATGCGCGATCCCCTCTGGCGATCCCATATGCTTCACTCAGCCACGGTGTAGTTCCCCCCTCTCAGGCGGGCCCGTGTCTTCCCTCCCCGCTAACCATCCTTCATATGTGTTCTCCCCCTTTCAGGGTTAGTCCATATGTCTTCCTGCCACCAGGTCTCCCCATTGGGCAGCAGGTGGCCTCCGCAGCGTCCTCCCTATCGGGACTGCACGCTTCCCAACGTACTGTCGTAATTTAAAATTCCTAGAATCTTAACTAGGTGTATTTTTTACGACTCCCCAAAAAATATAAATAAGCCTTAAGTGCTTCACAGGTAAGTAAGGTAAGTTAGGGCCAGGGGGCACGTTGGTGGGCTGCGTCTCTGGTGATGATGGTGCGCTCACGCTGGAGCCTGGCAAACCTCTCACCAGCGACGTGGTAAGGTTCAATCACTGTGGCGTTTTCCATAGATTTCCCCATAGTGGAAGTTTCCACATAGCATTGTAGTTCCCCTCCCGCTGGGGAACGTAACGGTTACTAAAGTAACCCTCGTTCCCCGAGGGGGGGAACGGAAATGCTATGTTCCTTCGCCACAGGGATTGCGCCTTAGCTGACAGCTGTAGTTCGGCTTCTTCAGCTAGAAAAGGTGTGGTTGTGTGGCACAGCGAGCATTCTTATTCACAAGCTGATTATGATTGCTGCCAGCTGTGCACGCTGACACCGCCAACTCATTGGCATTTCATTGGCCCGTTTAATTACTCTTCAGAGTGATAGGCTTTCTGACGAAATCCCCATAGTGGAAGTTTCCACATAGCATTTCCGTTCCCCCCCTCGGGGAACGAGGGTTACTTTAGTAACCGTTACGTTTTAGGTTCAATCCAATTATATTTGCAAAAACTAATAAGTTAACTTAATTACTTCATGTTTTCCCAACACAAATCTGTTGTGTGGAGCCCAGCATTTTTTACAGTGATGGATAAATTGTAAATAAATCAGATTTTATTCTTATACTTTGAATAAATGTAAAAAAAAAAAAAAAAAAAGCAATTATTCTTACACTAAACACAATTGGGTAATTTGATTCCTCACTTCACATCAAATCCCTTGAAACCCTTGAAAAAACCCAGTATTCAGCAGTAAAACAAGTATTGAGGTTTGAGCTTCAAACTCTTCATATTGTGTTTGTGATGGAAGAAATGACCAATAAATTAAACTGGCGTCGCTCTTAAAGGACCTAAAGGTCCCCTCTTAGATAGTATGGAGTGACACGTGTTTGGATGACTTTATATTTACTAATATTTCACTTTTCAACATCTCTGAAACAACAGTGTTGAATACAAGTTATTGACATAAAAAATACACTGTAAAATTACTTGTATATAATTTTACAAATTTATCTAAAAATAAAACGTATTAAAACTAACAGTAAAATACTTAAACAGTTAAAATAATCAAGCAATTTTATATTGAAAGTAAAGCAAGTAATTTATATACACGTACATACCTACATACACTACACAAAGCAGTCAAAAAGACTGCTCAATTCTAAATAACCCAATTTATTATTATTACATGCCAAAATAATATTAAATATGATTAAATACAATTAATATAACCACTAAAACTACAATAAACAATTTTATTCCTCACTGCATAACAAAACCTTTGAAAGCAATTGAAGAAAAAAAACATTCAACAGAAATAAAATGACTGATTGTTGAGCGTCAGAATCTGTGCAGTTTGTGACAAATGAGAAACAAAACAGGTGTCGTTCATCGCCATCCAACAGGGGACCAGGGCTCTTACTAACTAATTCACTTTTCTTGTAATGTCCAATTTCTGTAAGATTACATTGTAAACCGCATATTTTAATTAATAAAGTAATAAAAGCTGCTGCTTTATTAAGCTTTTTAAATGTATACAGCATATGTCCTACAGTATTTAGCACTAGAGTGATATAATAATGAAATAATTCAGACATTGTTTTGCTCCACTGTAATCTTAGATGTCCTTGATGAGTAAAGTTATGTTTTAAGACTTTAGAGGAGTTTTTAAGTTTAAAGGACTCTGTTAAATCTCCCCCAGAGTCTCTCAGGGCCATCAGCCATTCACAGACAATAGAGGAGTGTGTGTGAACCACGTGTGTGAAATGGCCCCAGCCTACAGAGGCGCTGCTGAGAATGAGTTTAAACACACACACACACACACACACAGGTCCCCTCTTGGTCAAAATTAAAAAAAACTTCACCAAAGGTCTTTTCACTTGATTTTAGCATGTTTTAAGGCATGACCAAGAGGGGACCTTAAAAAGGTCCCCTCTTGGCTCCAGGTCCCCTCTTGGTGGGTGTGTAACGACACCAAGGTTCCCTCTTAGATAGGTAGGTAAGTGCACACACACATGCACACACACACACACACACACACACACACACACACACAC
>CAIGQV010019158.1:5283983-5294335 GCA_903798115.1 Danio jaintianensis
TGTTGGCGTGGGTTTCCTCCGGGTGCTCCGGTTTCCCCCACAGTCCAAACACATGCGCTATAGGGGAATTGATGAACTAAATTGGCCGTAGTGTATAAGTGTGTATGGGTGTTTCCCAGTACTGGGTTGCAGCTGGAAGCTCCGCTGCGTAAAACATGTGCTGGAATAGTTGGCGGTTCATTCCGTTGTGTTGACCTCTGATAAATTAGAGACTAAGCTAAAGGAAAATGAAATAATCATGCAATTTTTTCTTCAGTGTTTTTTTTGTGATAGATAATATTTTCAGTGGCGGTTCAGTGGCACAGTAGCACAGTCGCCTCACAGCAAGAAGGTCGCTGGTTCGAGCCCTGGCTGGGTCAGTTGGCATTTCTGTGTGGAGTTTGTATGTTCTCCCCGTGTTGGCGTGGGTTTCCTCCGGGTGCTCCGGTTTCCCCCACAAGTCCAAACACATGCGCTATAGGGGAATTGGGTAAGTGTATGTGTGTGAATGGGAGTGTATGGGTGTTTCCCAGTGATGGGTTGCAGCTGGAAGGGCATCCGCTGTGTAGAACATATGCTGGATAAGTTGGCGGTTCATTCCGCTGTAACGACCCCAGATTAATAAAGGGACTAACCCGAAAAGAAAATGAATGAATGAATGTTTTCAGTTCTAGTCCGAATGAAGTAAAAGACGAGCATTCTGTCAGAAATAAGGGAGATAATAACGCAGAGAGAAAACCTCTGTACATTATTATATCTCCTGGTGAATCAAGAATTATTTCATATCAATTACTGAGTCTCATTCGAATAGTGTACAACTACCACTCGTTTCTGAATCTTCTGAAACATTTCAATACTAGTAACGTATGTCAGAGTTAGACTAGCTTAAACAGCTCAAAAGAATCAACAAATCAAGCTCAGCAAAAATGTGTTTATGTAATTTCATTGATTTGATTACACTGCCATCGCGTGGACACTGGCTGTAAACAAAACTACATAGAGAGTGAAATAACTTCGATCATTCGAATAAGCACAACGTTTATATGGATAGAATGTTAAAATATTAAACAATTCTTCATGATGGTTTTAGTAAAATAGGCTAACTAAAATGATTTATGTTTATAACAACTCAAAAGCGCTACTGTAAAGGTAAGTCACTGCCCTCTTTTCGGCTCCAGCCAATGAAAAGTTGCTGACACAAGGTTCCGTCAATTATGGGATTTGTAGTTCCGGGCGTCACGAGTCTGCCTTCGCCGCAGTCAAACAGCCCTCCTAAGGGACTACAAAACGAAACTAGCGGACTACTGGAGCGCACGGAGAACTGACAGCTTGACATCACGGTGGCTGGCACTTCGTGCGTCTGAAAGTACGGCTCTGAACTGACGTATTATTTTCCACCTGGGAGCCGACGAAAGTTGACAACTTTGGAAATGCAGTCGGAATCGGGGATCGTGCCCGACTTTGAAGTCGGAGAGGATTTTCACGAAGAGCCGAAAACGTATTACGAGCTGAAGAGTCAACCGCTGCAAAACAGGTCAGTGAATGGAGCGTTTGACAGCTCTCAATGCCATTAAAAGTGCTGTGTGTGCTCTTGAATACCGTCTGTGCGGTTTGTTTATTAGTTGTGCTGCTATCTTAGCCTTTTAGAGTCGTCTGTTTTCACTTTATTCAGGCTGCACGCGACGCGAAGGATCATTAATAACGGCCGCTCGCGTTATTATAATGGACGCGTTCCGGTTGCGTCGCGTTTCGTGCGGTTTGTATGCGTGTTACAGTAGACAACGCCTTAGGATACAGTATATTCATCAAATATTTACTCACGAATCCCGTGTCTGTGTGAAGATCTCACTGATGAAACTGTGCTGTGAACTTTATGATACTTTCAGAACGCAAATCAGAAGTTCCAGTGGAGTTATGATGACTATATTGAGGTTGTCGCACTTGTTTATTGCACTAGGGTGGAATTAGTTTTGGAAGTCAGGTTATTATTCATAAACACATTTCCACCTATTGTCTAATAAAGCGATGCAATGATTATAGATTTTGTTGGTACGACTATAGTCTGAAAAATAATCGCGATTATTACACACTCATTAATTTCACATCACTGTTGATTTATACAACCACACACAGAGAACTCTTTATATTCTAAAGTGTTACTTATTGCTGCTCAGTAACCAAATAATACAGCACAAAATAATAATACATTTTAATAATAATTTGATACATTTTTAAATAATTTTAATAATAATTTTAATAATAATTTATTATTTCAAAATAATAATATAAACAAACAAAGGTCAATTGATCTCTTTGGAAGCCTAAATATATATATAACTATCAAATAAATACATAAAAAAATAGCAAAGACTGTATATTGTTTATTTTAGTAGTTATTTCTCTCTTTTGATAGCGGCCGGACATCTATCTGAAAGGCTCTTTTGATCAACTATATTACATCACTGTTCTGTATTTTCATTTTCTGCATTTTTTCGACAACTTTTTGGTCCCAAGTCTAGCTAGCTTTTGACTTCAACAATATAGCCGCCTTATGAAATATACAATCTCTAGAATACGTCTCTAGAATTGAATATTAGCTAGCTATACGTCTATAGTCTCTTTTGAAGCAAATCAAGAAGTCAAAGGCTGCGTTTAATCACGTGCTTTACTGACGCCTGACGCACTGCAGAACTTACCATCCTCTCATTCTCATATGAAAGTATAATTTTAAAGGCAGGGTTCAACGTTAAGGATTTTTTCTTTTTACTTGCCCTGCCAAAATCTTTCTTAGCCACATATTTTAAATAATGTGTCAAAAATAACGTCTGTGAAGCTAGAATTTAAATATTTACAAAATATTAATAAATGCATGAGCAAAATTCAAGTATGCAAAATGTGCAGGTCATTCATTCATTCCTTTTCTTTTCGGCTTAGTCCCTTTATTAATCTGGGGTCGCCACAGCGGAATGAACCGCCAACTTATCCAGCATATGTTCTACACAGCGGATGCCCTTCCAGCTGCAACCCATCACTGGGAAACACCCATACACACTCATTCACACACACACACACTCATACACTATGGCCAATTTAGTTCATCAATTCCCCTATAGAGCATGTGTTTGGACTGTGGGGGAAACCGGAGCACCCGGAGGAAACCCACGCCAAAACGGGGAGAACATGCAAACTCCACACAGAAATGCCAACTGGTCCAGCCGGGACTCGAACCAGCAACCTTCTTGCTGTGAGGCCACAGTGCTAACCACTGAGCCACCGTGCCACCCTCATATTCACTGTTTATTCCCAATAATTCCCATGGAAAGTTTCCAGCCTTGAAAACCCCCCGATATCTGCAACCCTAGATACAGCAGGAATCATACGCTGTACAATCACACCGTTGACTGGAACCTTCATTTCTAGACGCTCGAAGGATTTGTGAAGTTAATTCATCTGTTTTCTCGTCTCTGAAATGTTTAATTTCCATCCCTGAAGTCCCTGCAGGTGATGAGTTTGTGTCTCCGTCAGCAGTAAAGTCTGTTTCTGCACAAAAGCTTCATTGGCAGATGGAGAGATCTTAATTTAGACGAGGCAGAAACAGCTCCGGCCGCCATGAGGTGAAAATTAACAACACAAATTTAGAAGCGCGGGCTAATACCTCAGACGCTGGGGGTGGATTTTAGGAACTATTTCGGTTTGTTGCTAAAATATTGAGCGTAATCACTGGGGTGTTAATTCACTACCGGATGCAGAATATTACACTTTAATTCATTTGTTTCTGTCGTTTGTGTTTAAAAGGGGACCTAATATGCAGAAATCACTGTTATAAGGGGTTATGTGGCAGCAGTGTGTGAATATCTCCAGCCTCTAATGATAAACATTAATTCATTCAAATTTTTATAATCACATTTGATAAAAACAGTCTGCAGAAACACTTTGATTGACTTTGACATTGATTGTACGTGTCATCAGAGGGGGAAAGCCCCGCCCATAAGTGCCCATCTCTCTCATTAGCATAAACAGCAGACCTGAGTGAGAAGCAGCCGTCTGTGCATTAGCCATTAGAGTGTTTGCGCTGCTGAAGATAATGAGGCCATCTAGATGGTGTAGATAGATTTTGGTAGCCTGACTGAAACAACAATAACCCCAGGACTTTGTGTGAGCCCTGCATGGGAACTTTGTCTCAGGAATTTTGGAAATTATCCAAGTTGGAAACTTTATGGGAATTTATGGTAATTATTTAAATTACTTAGAATTTATATAAATAATCTGCCAATATAAAATACAAGGAGCGTGGTGACGCAGTGGGTAGATCTGTCGCCTCACAGCGAGAAAGTCACTAGTTTGAGTCCCGGCTGGGTCAGTTGGTGTTTCTGTGTGGAGTTTGCATGTTCTCCCCGTGTTGGCGTGGGTTTCCTCCGGGTGCTCCGGTTTCCCTACAGTCCAAACACATGCGCTATAGGGGAATTGATGAACTAAATTGGCTGTAGTGTATGAGTGTGTATGTGAATGAGTGTGTATGGGTATTTCCCAGTACTGGGTTGCAGCTGGAGGGGCATCCGCTGTGTAAAACATATGCTGGATAAGTTGGCGGTTCATTCCGCTGTGGCGACCCCTGATGAATAAACATTATACATTATTTATGAATAATTAGCCTGTCTAATTAATTTAAATCCTGAAACTTCATTCATTCATTCATTCATTCATTCATTTTCCTTCAGCTTAGTCCCTTTATTAATCTGGGGTCGCCACAGCGGAATGAACCGCCAACTTATCCGGCACATGTTTTACGCAGTGGATGCCCTTCCAGCTGCAACCCATCACTGGGAAACACCCATACACACTCATTCACACACATACACTACGGACAATTTAGCTTACCCAATTCCCCTATAGCGCATGTGTTTGGACTGTGGGGGAAACCGGAGCACCCGGAGGAAACCCACGCCAACACAGGGGGAACATGCAAACTCCACACAGAAACGCCAACTGACCCAGCCGAGGCTCGAACCAGCGACCTTCTTGCTGTGAGGCGACAGCGCTACCCACTGCGCCACCGCGCCGCCCAAAACATCAAGTTACTTCCTTTATTTCCGGTGGAAAGAAAAACATAACTTGCATAAAAATAAAATAAATTCAATTTAAATATCAATGAAACCAAGAGAACTCCTATACTTTCTTCACACTCCTGGTTTTATTCATGAGCTGTTATTTGATTCAAGTGAGACACAAATTCAGACACTCATGCTCATATAAGGACAGCGGCAGAAGATGATTGGGTTGGTTGGTTGATTAGTTGCATAATAATAGATAAGGATATGCAAGGTGGCTTGATTGTGATTTTTTTGTCCATTACAAGGCCACTGCGGTTTCGGGAGTTTAACGCCAGAATGCTGGAGTGTATTTTTAGGTGGTCATCAGCGCAACTCCTTAGTCAGATCTCTAGAGTTCCTGTTTTCTTTTTAGTTTTTTGACCTTCCCGATTTTCCCAAAAAAGATTGAGGCGTGATTCGTCATACATGCGTTTATAATAACCTCCCTCTGCTGTGCACACCGGATCTGTGATGCAGTGACTGGGAATAAAAGATAATTAATGTGTAAGGACAAGCTGAGTTGATGAGAAGTGGCAACTGCATTAATAATAATATTAATAATAATAATTCAATAATAATAATTCAATAATAATAATAATTCAATAATAATAATAATAATAATAATAAAATAATAATAATAATTAAATAATAATAATAATAATTAAATAATAATAATAATAATAATAATTAAATAATAATTATAATAATTAAATAATAATTATAATAATAATAATAATTAAATAATAATTATAATAATAGTAATCATAATAATTAAATAATAATAATAATAATAAAAATTAAATAATAATAATAATAATAATAATTAAATAATAATAATAATAATAATAATAATAAAATAATCATCATAATAATAATAATAAAATAATAATCATAATAATAATAATAATTAAATAATAATAATAATAAAATAATAATAATTAAATAATAATAATAATTATTATTATTATTATAATAATAATAATTATAATAATAATTATAATTATAATAATAATTATAATTATAATAATAATAATAATAATAATTAAATAATAATAATAATAATTAAATAATAATAATAATAATAATAATGAGAATAATAGTAATAATAATAATAATAATAATTAAATAATAATAATAATAATAATTAAATAGTAATAACAATAATAATAATAACAACAACAACATTTAAATAATAAAAATTATGGTAAATGTTATGGTTTTTAACATTGTTGTTGATAATAATAATAATATTAATAATAAAAATAATAATTCATTCATTCATTCATTTTCTTTTTGGCTTAGTCCCTTTATTAATCAGGGGTCGCCACAGCGGAATGAACCGCCAACTAATCCAGCATATGTTTTACACAGCGGATGCCCTTCCAGCTGCAACCCATCACTGGGAAACACCCATACACACTTATTCACACACATACACTATGGACAATTTAGCTTACCCAATTCCCCTATAGTGCATGTGTTTGGACTGTGGGGGAAACCGGAGGAAACCCACACCAACACGGGGAGAACATGCAAACTCCACACAGAACACAGAAATGCCAACTGACCCAGCCGAGGCTCGAACCAGCGACCTTCTTGCTGTGAGGTGACAGCGCTACCCACTGCGCCACCGCACCGCCTAAAACAATTAATAATAAAAATAATAATAATAAAAATATTAAATAACAACAATAATAATAATATTAAATCTTTCTTGATAATCGAATCATCATTTAATACTTTTCAAGAAAATCTGTAAAAATGTAATTGTCAATATTTGCAATATTGCGGCATGGTGGCTCAGTGGTTAGCACTGTCACCTCACAGCAAGAAGGTCGCTGGGTCAGTTGGCGTTTCTGTGTGGAGTTTGCATGTTCTCCCCGTGTTGGCGTGGGTTTCCTCCGGGTGCTCCGGTTTCCCCCACAGTCCAAACACATGCGCTATAGGGGAATTGATGAACTAAATTGGCCGTAGTGTATGAGTGTGTGTGTGTGTGTGAGAGAATGAGTGTGTTTGGGTGTTTCTCAGTACTGGGTTGCAGCTGGAAGGGCATCCGCTGTGTAAAACATATGCTGGATAAGTTGGCGGTTCCGCTGTGGCGACCCCTGATGAATAAAGGGACTGAGGCGAAGGAAAATAAATGAATGAATAAATAAATGATGATAATAAATGTCTCTTGATCAACAAATCATGATATTAAAATGATTTCTGATGGCTCATATGACACTGACCACTGGAGTAATGATACTGAAAATATAGTGTTGAACGACAGGAGTAAATTGCATAATAACTGCAGCCTTTCTGAGCATAATCTACTTTATTTATATACATTTAGAGGCTTTTGTTTCATATATTTTTCCAGTAGTGGTTCAGTTGAAACCTTAGTAAGCAAAATAGCCATAAAATAGTCTGAAACTGCTGAGTCAGTGTAAGAAACATTTCCACATAAAAAGCAGGAAGCGTACAGATAGTGAATGTCTACAAGATACAGTAATCATGACCACTAACTAGTGTTGCTTTAGCAGTATTTAAAGGGCTCTTTACAAGACGTAAAATAAGTTTTTGTGTCTCCAGAATTCATCTGTGAAGTTTCAGGTCAAAATACCCATTGATTATACCCTGCTGAAAGTGTCATTTTTGGGGGTCAGAGGGTATTGTAGCTGTTTTTGTAGCCTGTGCCTTTAAATGCAAATGAGCTGGTTCTCCCCGCCCACCATACCGACTTGCGTGTTTCTGCATCACGTCACATAAACACAGGACAATGACAGAGACAGACACGAATGAAGCAGGCTCTATTTGAATGATCTAGGCACAAAGTCTAAAGCTCATGGCGCAAAGGGCATGTCCGAATCCACTTTTGCTATTTTAAGGAGGGGAAAATACGCTCTGCGCCCGGCGCATGGTCTAACAGGGTTGTGCTTATTCTCTTCATGAGTTCTGGGTGTGTTTTGAGAATAAACCAATCAGAGTCTCGTCTCCCATTCCCTTTAAGAGTCAGTTGCGTCGCGCCATGGTGCATTTGCTATTTACAGGTGGACTTTATAAGTGGAAAAACTGAAGCTTCACTAGCGAGAAAACAGTTAAACAGAGCATCTGCAGCGCGAGGATAAAGAACCAGCCTCCTCCATTCAGCCTCTTTACTTTTACTCTTTACTTTACTTTTACTTCTTTACTTTACTCCTTTACTTTGCTGGAGTAAGGAAACGGTGGAAACTCACTCCACTTAAGACATCCATCAGTCTACATATTTAATTTCCTTTGTTAAGCGCAAAGATTTGAAAACTATTTCTAGATTCAGTTTTAATCTCCAGCAAAGGAATAAATGAACAATAATAATGAAGTGTGTTAAAACACTGAGTTATATCCAAACACACGTCCTGTTCTTATGCCCCATATGGGGACGCAGACGTCTCCAAAACCCCACAGGAGGACAAATCTAAACTAGTTTTTATTAAAACACATATAAATATGCATATAATAAATAATACTGCTGATAATATTAACATTATACAGATGCAGATTGTCATGAATAAACTGAAAAAGCCCCCCGAGGTGAAGAAGGCATGGAGGCAGTGGGTTTTATATTTATGTAGAAAATAATGATTGTTGTATCATTTTAATCCTTTAATTGTTTTCATCTGTAAAGATATTTGTGTGTTGCTGTACATCCTGTGTGTGTTAAGCAATGTGTAAGCGTTTGGACCTGCATAGGTGCATAACTAACACGCTTTGCGCTGGAATTTAGAGCAGTTGGTCAATTGGAATGGAGAAAAGGGCGCTCTTTTATTATCAGCTGTCAGTCAGTGCCCGCTCTTTTTTTCTTGCTCCTTTTCCTTTTGCCTTGTGCCGTGTAAATGCAGACAATCGGATACGAGTCACTTTTTAAAAGATGAAAAAAGTCGGATACAGCCACAAAATCGGAATTGACCATCAAGATCTGCAGTGTAAATGCAGCCTTTGACTCATTATTTCTGAAAACAAGACAATATTTTGTGCTTGTCTAGAAAATACTTCTAGATTTAAGAATTTGTAGATATTTGGACTAGAAACAAGACAGTGTGTGTCGTGAGAAGCAGCAGAGTTTGTGAAATCAGTGTTGTGTCATTTTAAGACACATGAACCTCCGAGACCTTTTGCCCTTGTAATGAAACCTAAACTAAATCCTCCAGCGGGATGTAAACAACACAGATTTAGTTTTATGTAGAGCACACTGAGACACTGAACATTTCGTCTTATGAATTTGGTGTCTATTTATCTCAGCCTTTTCATATGTGTTTTTATTCTTTTCTGTAATGTAATACCACAGTAATCTAGTTTTTAAAGGGTCTACATCAGCGTTTCTTAATCCCACGTCCCACCCATCTGCAGATTTTGTAGATAGATGAAGGAGAAGGGTCTAGGGAACAATGCACACTATGTAGGGACCTGTCAATCAGAACACAGCTGTGTTCAAAAATGATTATTATTTTTGCTAAATATTATTTGATTTCAGTTTTCAGTGACTGTTAGTTTTGTTTAGTTTAGTTGTTTTGTTTTTTTCTGTTTAGTGTGATTTTTTTAAACATTTTATTTCAGTTAACGAAAAAGTTAAAGTAAAGTTTTATTTATTTATTTATTTACTTATTTATTTATTTATTTATTTATTCATATTTATTTTTATTTATTTACTGATGCTAAAGTAAAGTTTTATTATTTATTTATTTGTTTGTTGATTTATTTATATTTATTTTTATTTATTTACTGATGCTAAAGTAAAGTTTTATTATTTATTTATTTATTTATTTATTTATTCATATTTATTTTTATTTATTTACTGATGCTAAAGTAAAGTTTTATTATTTATTTATTTGTTTGTTGATTGATTTATTTATTTATTTATTTACTTACTGACACTAAAGTAAAACTGTTTTATTTATTTATTTATTGATTTATATTTATTTATATACTTACTGACACTAAAGTAAAACTGTTTTATTTATTTATTTATTTATTTACTGACACTAAAGTAAAACTGTTTTATTTATTTATTTATTTATTTATTTATTTATTTATTTATTTACTGACACTAAAGTAAAACTGTTTTATTTATTTATTTATTTATTTATTTATTTATTGATTTATATTTATTTATATACTTACTGACACTAAAGTAAAACTGTTTTATTTATTTATTTATTTATTTATTTATTTATTTATTTATTTATTTATTTACTGACACTAAAGTAAAACTGTTTTATTTATTTATTTATTTATTTATTTATTTATTTATTTATATACTTACTG
>CAIGQV010019158.1:5301491-5318245 GCA_903798115.1 Danio jaintianensis
GTGTGTGTGTGTGTGTGTGTGTGTGTGTGTGTGTGTGCGCGCACAGCTGCACCTGTTCCTCCTCCACCTGTAATGACCCTCAGAGAAGGTGAAGGTGAAAGTGAGCGACTGAACGCCCTCTAGTGTGCACTGACAGATATTAGACCACAGCGTTGATGTGTGTGTGTGTGTGCGTGTGTGTGTGTGCATGTGTGTGTGTGTGTGTGTGTGTGCGTGCGTGCGTGCGTGCGTGCGTGCGTGCGTGCGTGTGTGTGTGTGTGTGTGGCCTGCATTACCTATTTTAGGGTCTCTTACTTTATGAGCTATTTCATCATTTTTTAGGAATGTTATTATTTGTTATAACGGTGTCACCATATTATGTTTAGAAGTAAAATTTGGTCTGTATTTCTCTCCAAAACCATTCTTAATAAAGCTAAGATTATTGTGGTACTTCATTACTAATATGTTTAATGTGTGTAAAATTCAATCTTATTTTAATTGCTAAATCATTCATTCATTCATTTTCTTTTCGGCTTAGTCCCTTTATTAATCAGGGTTCGCCACAGCGGAATGAACCGCCAACTTATCCAGCATATGTTCTACGCAGCGGATGCCCTTCCAGCTGCAACCCATCACTGGGAAACACCCATGCACTCCTATTCACACACATACACTACGGACAATTTAGCTTACCCAATTCCCCTATAGCGCATGTGTTTGGACTTGTGGGGGAAACCGGAGCACCCGGAGGAAACCCACGCCAACACGGGGAGAACATGCAAACTCCACACAGAAACACCAACTGACTCAGCCGAGGCTCGAACCAGCGACCTTCTTGCTGTGAGACACCAGCGCTACCCACTGCGCCACCACGCCTTTCCCAATGATAAATCAATTATTATTAATTTATAAACTGCTGGAACTTGAACAACAACAACAAAACAAAGGAAGTTTTCATTTTAAAGTGAAGCTAAGATAATTGAGAAATTCATTACTTGTGTTTTCATTTGTGCAAAATTCAATGTGATTTGAATTAATAAATCAATTAATATTCATTTATAAACTGTTGGAGAAGCAAAAACAAACTTGAACAAGAACAACAACAAAAGAACAAACAAAAGAATCTTATTGAGGCATTTTATTACTGTGGATGTTTATTCATTCATTCATTTTCTTTTCGGCTTAGTCCCTTTATATTCATCAGGGGTCGCCACAGCGGAATGAACCGCCAACTATTCCAGCATATGTTTTATGCAGCGGACACCTTTCCAGCCGCAACCCAGCACTGGGAAACACCCATACACACTTATTCACACACACACTTCTACACAACGGCCAATTTAGTTAATCAATTCCCCTATAGCGCATGTGTTTGGACTGTGGGGGAAACCGGAGCACCCGGAGGAAACCCACACCAACACGGGGAGAACATGCAAACACCACACAGAACTGACCCAGCCGGGACTCGAACCAGGGACCTTCTTTCTGTGAGGCCACAGTGCTAACCACTGAGCCACCATGCCGCCCACTGTGGATGTTTAATGTGTGTAAAACTCAATGTGATTTTAGTGAATAAATCAATTATTATTCATTTATAAACGAGCAAAAACTAACTTGAACAAGAACAACAAGACTTGAAAAACTTTAAATAATAGGTTGAATTATTTTTTCAGCATGGGCTTAGTTAAAAAGACATTATTTTAAGTCAAGAAAAAAATACTTTCAACGTATTTTGTTGTTTTCATTGTTGCTAGCAGCTGACTGAAAACACACATCCAGCCAATCTTGCTGGACTCAAATCTGGGTCAACTAAAAAAATAACTAAAGTATTATTTTGAAGAGAGAAATTGAGTGAAGGTGGCACGGTGGCTCAGTGGTTAGCACTGTGGCCCCAGATAAATAAGGGACTAAGCCAAAGGAAAATGAATGAATGAATGAAATTGAGTGAACTTCAAGCAATAATAATAATAATTATCTTTGTGGACCAGATATGTTTGTACAGTTTATAATACATTCAATCATTAATTAATTAATTGTTTAGTAGTTAGGCGTCGCGGTGGTGCAGTGGGTATAGCACGATCGCCTCACAGCAAAAAGGTCGCTGGTTCGAGTCCCGGCTGGGTCAGTTGGCGTTTCTGTGTAGAGTTTGCATGTTCTCCCCGTGTTGGCGTGGGTTTCCTCTGGGTGCTCCGGTTTCCCCCACAGTCCAAACATATGCGCTATAGGGGAATTTGATAAACTTAATTGGCCGTAGTGTATGAGTGTGAATGCAAGAGTGTATGGGTGTTTCCCAGTGTTGGGTTGCGGCTGGAAGGGCATCCGCTGTGTAAAACATATGTTGGATAAGTTGGCGGTTCATTCCGCTGTGGCGACCCCTGATGAATAAAGAGACTAAGCCGAAAGAAAATGAATGGATGAATGATTAGTAGTTCAATAAAAGTAATATTGATTTTTTTTACATAACATTATTTCGCTTAGCCCATTTGCAGATTATTTTGCTTGTTTTACAGAAAAACTCACTTCATTTTCTGAAAACAAGACAATAATTTTTACTTGTCTAGAAAATGCTCCTTGCTTTCAGAATTTTTAGATACTTGGACTAGAAACAAGACATAAACTCTATTATCCAGATTGCTCATGAGATTGTCTCTCTGTATCGTCACACACACACACACACGCACACGCAAACGCACACACAAGCCACACGCTGTCATTCCCTCATAAGTGCGGTGTTGTAGTAAGTGTGTGTGTGCCGGTGTGTGTACAGCTATTAGTGCCTCCCCTTTTGACACACACCCAAGACTGTGACTCTCAGAGCGTCCAAGGGCGCACAGTGCACCTTCAGCGAGTAAAGATGGAGGCTCTGGCTGTCCGGCTGCACACACACTGCACTTACCATTGCAGACGCTTGTGAGTACTTGAGTGTGTCTGCGCCTGTGTGTGTGTGTGCGTGTGTGTGTGTGTGCGTGTGTGTTATAAACAACTATAAACATTTCAGTCTGTTGTAAATCACAATCAGTGTGAGCTGAGTGTTGATAATTATTAGGGCTGTGTAGGGCTGCACGATACTGGAAGAATATGCGATATTATTGTTGAGTGTTGCGATAACGATATAGAAATGCTGCTTTTATTAGCTAAATCATTTATTTATGTTATGATATTATAATAAAATATTTTTGTGATCTAATTCAGACTAAAATAAACTGTCGAGGCTCAAACATTTAGTCTTTAAAACACTGAGCGAGTGAAAACCTGATATGCAGATATTCTGACTCTGATTGGCTGTTGTCATTTTCATCTCTCCTGTCTCGACTCCGCCCATTAGTGTTTATTTTTAGCTCTGGGTTCAGCTCTAGCCAATAGCATAACAGCAGCTGCAGGCGGGGCTAAAGATAGTAAATGTGATTGGTCAAATTTAGATAAATAATCACACATGTCTGCGATACGTATATTCCATAACAATACATTCATGATACATTGTGCAGCCCTAATTAGTATAATGTCTCTATCTTCTTTTGATATGCAAATGAGCAGTGTATACAGTAGTAGATAGTAGGGTTGCACAATACTGGAATTCAGTACCAATCGATAATGAAATTTTAAAAATGTCCATTTCCCGCTAACATTTGAGCGCTGTTGAGCTCGTTCTTAAACACTGCTGATTTGCCATTGTGTTCATGTGCTCAACGGAAATGACTGTGATTGGCCGTGAAGTTCACATCAGTTCACCGAACTCACCGCTGTGTAACCACAGATACTGCTCCACAGATTTTTTTATATTGTGTTGCTTTTAGATATTTAGATATCGAGATATTTTTACCCAAGCTTATCATATTGTCAGAGTCTTATAGCGGCCCATGCCTAGCGTGAATGTCCCCTAAAGTGTGCTTTATCCCTGCGTGAGTCAGTAGAGATGATTCAGTGGTGCCAGACGAACCACGATCAGTTTATAAACTGGGGAACTATGATGCATCAAAATATGTGTGTTAGACAGTGCTGACCCACAATCAGTCTTCCTGTCTTAGTTTTCTTCCCCTATTATTGTAACTGTTTCATAAGTACAATTGTGTAACCATTTGATGTCAGGATGTATCCTATATTTCATTCCACAACAGTGCTTCTGTTTAAATTGGGATTTTTTGTTGTTGTTTTGATTGTTCAGTCAACAAACTTTGAAAATGTGCATTGTGAGAAAGTTTATAATGGAAAACTAATAGCTGGACATTGATATACACTCACTGGCCACTTTATTAGGTACATCTGTCCAACTGCTCGTTAACGCAAATTTCTAATCAGCCAATCACATGGCAGCAACTCAATGCATTTAGGCATGTAGACAGGGTCAAGATGATCTGCTGCAGTTCAAAGCGAGCATCAGAATGGGGAAGAAAGGGGATTTAAGTGACTTTGAACGTGGCATGGTTGTTGGTGCCAGACGGGCTGGTCTGAGTATTTCAGAAACTGCTGATCTACTGGGATTTTCACGCACAACCATCTCTAGGGTTTACAGAGAATGGTCCGACAAAGAGGAAACATCCAGTGAGCGGCAGTTCTGTGGGCGCAAATGCCTTGTTGATGCCAGAGGTCAGAGGAGAATGGCCAGACTGGTTCCAGCTGATAGAAAGGCAACAGTAACTCAAATAAGCACTCGTTACAACCGAGGTCTGCAGAAGAGCATCTCTGAACGCACAACACGTTCAACCTTGAGGCAGATGGGTTACAGCAGCAGAAGACCACACCGGGTGACACTCCTGTCAGCTAAGAACAGGAAACGGAGGCTACGATTCACACAGGCTCACCAAAACTGGACAATAAAAGATTGGAAAAACGTTGCCTGGTCTAATGAGTCTCCATTTCTGCTGCCACATTCGGATGGTAGGGGCAGAATTTGGTGTCAACAACATGAAAGCATGGATCCATCCTGCCTTGTATCAACAGTTCAGGCTGGTGGTGGTGGTCTAATGGTGTGGGGGATATTTTCTTGGCACACTTTGGGCCCATTAGTACCAATTGAGCATGGTGTCAACGCCACAGCCTACCTGAGTATTGTTGCTGACCATGTCCATCCCTTTATGACCACAGTGTACCCATCTTCTGATGGCTACTTCCAGCAGGATAACGCACATGTCATAAAGCATGAATCATCTCAGACTGGTTTCTTGAACATGACAATGAGTTCAGTGTACTCAAATGGCCTCCACAGTCACCAGATCTCAATCCAATAGAGCACCTTTAGGATGTGGTGGAACGGGAGATTGGCATCATGGATGTGCAGCTGACAAATCTGCAGCAACTGCGTGATGCTATCATGTCAATATGGAGCAAAATCTCTAAGGAATATTTTCAGTACCTTGTTGAATCGATGCCATGAAGGATTAAGGCAGTTCTGAAGGCAAAAGGGGGTCCAACCCGGTACTAGTAAGGTGTACCTAATAAAGTGGGCTGTGAGTGAATATAGTAGGTCATTCAGGGTATCTGCGGATCCTTAAAAAGTCTGAAATTCCATAGTATAAAGATAAGGCCTTAATTAGTTTTAAAATGACTTAAATCTGTGTTTCAAAGGTCTTAAAAATGAACCGACCCCATAAAGAAGATTTTATTTCCGTTTTGAAATCTACTTAAAATCTCTGTCTATTTGTCACCCAGAATGAAATAAGCGGTAACCAATAAATTAAATGCTTGGATGGTAATTAATTAGTTGTGTTGTGTGCTGTTGTTTTTGCAAAATCGGTCCTATAAAATGATACTATACATTCGGTCTTAAATTTCATTCTGTGTGGTATTAAAAAGGTCTTAAAAAGACTTAAAGATAATCCTTATTAACCTGTAGACTTAAGGCTGCAAGATTGATCCAAATCAAATTAAACCACAGCATAGCTTGTGTGATTAATAAATCACTGTTTGTAACTGAATTAAATAAATGCACTGTGGAAGAACAAAAGAGGAGATTTAAGAACTTCCTGTGGTTTTATGTCAAATCAAATCAAATAAATATATGTATTATTATTATTATTATTATTATTATTAAAGAGAAGCTTTAAGACCTCCCTGCAGTTTTGTCAAATAAAAAAAAGTAATCTATTATTATTATTATTAATAATAATAGCAATAATAATACTGTTATTAATAATAACATAATAATAATTTTTCATTAAAAACTCATCAATAAACGCCAACGCCTCTGAGGACTTGGTGTTGCGTCATCCTCCATCCAATACTAATAATATAATAATAATATTATTGATAATAATAATACTATTATTATTATTATTATTATTATTATTATTTATTATTATTAGTATTATCCCAGCAGACACACAACATTATAAGATGTTAATATTAGGTTACCATTAGGTGGCCAGCATCTAAGGACAATGTTATTTTGACGTCCAATAACGAGGTCAAATGACGTTGATTCATTCATTCATTTTCTTTTCGGCTTAGTCCTTTTATTAATCTGGGGTCGCCACAGCGGAATGAACCGCCAACTTATCCAGCATATGTTTTACGCAGCGGATGCCCTTCCAGCTGCCCATCACTGGGAAAAATTACGTTGATATTTGGTTGATTTTGGGTTGTTTTGGAAGGTGACCAAAATCCAACGTCGAGCCAACATCTTAAACCAGCGTCATATTGACGTCAAATACTGACATTTATTCGGCAGGTATGGCAACCAAAATCCAACGTCTGATAGACGTCATAGTGGTAATGTCCACCCAACGTCAAGCTGTAACATCATTAGACGTTGATATTTGGTTGATTTTAGGTTGGACGTTGGAAAGTAGCCAAAATGCAATGTCTGTCTGACGTTGGATATTAACGTCGGCCTGACGCTGGGTTCTGATGTCAACCCAATTTTCATTTCCAAACAAAATGCAACATCCCACGACGTTGGGGTGCAACGTCAATCTGACATCATGTTGATGTCCTGTGTCTGCTGGGATTATTAAAGAGTGTACGCTTTTTCAGATCTCAAATTTCGCGAGTGCCATTCACTCCTGCTGTTCTTGCGTAAATCCACCAGAGGCCGCTGTCGACTGACTGACCGAGTGACTGACTGACTGACCGACCGACAGATACCCCCATACACCCACTTCCCTAAACCCAACCAACAGTGTTTTCAAAAGCAATCCAGAAAAAGAAAAGCCGCCCAGGATCTTTAAGACCTCCCTACAGTTCATTCATTCATTCATTTTCTTTTCGGCTTAGTCCCTTTATTAATCTGGGGTCGCCACAGCGGGATGAACCGCCAACTTATCCAGCATTTGTTTTTCGCAGCGGATGCCCTTCCAGCTGCAACCCATCACTGGGAAACATTCATACACACTCATTCACTACGGACAATTTTAGCTTACCCAATTCACCTGTACTGCATGTCTTTGGACTTGTGGGGGAAACCGGAGCACCCGGAGGAAACCCACGCGAACACGGGGAGAACATGCAAACTCCACACAGAAATGCCAACTGACCCAGCCGAGGCTCGAACCAGCGACCTTCTTGCTGTGAGGCGAACGTGCTACCCACTGCGCCACCGCGTCGCCCTCCCTACAGTTTTATATCAAATCAAATAAATACATGTATTATTCCTATTTATATTATTATTATTATTATTATTATTATTATTATTATTATATAATATTAAGATGTACTGACATATATTTTAATTTATTAAAAAGTTCAGCCTTACAAAAATGTACAGCCGACCCTTTTTTACACTCGAACTCTGTATTAGAATCACTATTAGATTTCCCTCATAACAAATCTAATAATAAATAAATAAATCTCACTGAAAAAAATGGAAGGTTATTAAGTCTGAATGATTGCCTGTAATGTAAAAAACCTAACAAATTAGAAAAAAAAACCTAAGAAGTAGCACAATGAATTAAAAGTTAAATTATATGTTTTTTAAGTAACTAAAATAGTAGATTTAAAATGATTCGACTATATTTTCTGGTGATCGTAGTCTAGTTATCCCTCACTGCAAAAATGAAGTGAGTTTTACCTTAAAACAAGCAAAATAATCTGACAATGGGATAAGCAAACTCCATGTTTTTCCTTTTGACATAAGATTATCTTACTCCATTGTCAGATTATTTTGCTTGTTTTAAAGAAAAACTCACTTCATTTTGACTCATTATGTCTGAAAACAAGACAACACTTTTAACTTGTCTAGAAAATGCTTCTAGATTTAAGAATTTTGAGATATTTGGACTAGAAACTAGACAAAACAGTAAGCAAAGCCTTTTTGCAGTGCTGGGGAATGTGGGGTGGGGATTATAGTTTAATTCAATTCGCATAAAATCAGTTTTGGCTTTTGAAGAACAATGGTCTGCGTCAGAAACAGAAATGTGAAGATTACACATGTTTAAAGTACAATGCTAAGCAAGCGTTTATTGGCCAGACAGGCTAATTAGAGCGATTACTGCACAGCTGGATTGGCGGAGGATTCAGGACGCATCAAAAGAGTCAAGAAAAGAGCCAGAAAAGCTTTCATCTGGACAGCAGTTCCTCCGCTCAAACACACTGTAAAAAGCCAGTAGTTGACTTTACTTTAAAAAAAGAGAGTAAACTCGTCGTCTTATAATTATTAACAGGGTGTCTGTGGTGTTTTAAAAAGTTGTAAATCAATTTAGAGAAATTGAAGGCCCTTAAAATGTGTTAAAAGTACTTAAATGCTTTAAAAAAATATATTTTGCATCGTTTTTGTTTACACAATGTTTAGTTATTTGCCGAAGGTTTCCTGAATTTAATCTGCGAATGTTGGAATGCTGTGTAGTTTATGAAATCAATAAAATCCTGCTATATTTGACATCACACTGCTTTGTTTACTGCAGTAACCAAGGCAACAGTGTTATTCCTGCTGTTTTATATGCGCCATTATATAAATAATATTTTAGTTTATTAGTTTCTTACATTCATTCATTCATTTTCCTTCGGCTTAGTCCCTTTATTAATCAGGGGTCGCCACAGCAGAATGAACTGCCAACTTATCCAGCATATGTTTTACACAGCGGATGCCCTTCCAGCTGCAACCCACTACTCGGAAACATCCATACACACTCATTCACACACACACTCATACACTACGGCCAATTTAGTTCATCAATTCCCCTATAGTGCATGTGTTTGGACTTGTGGGGGAAACTGGAGCACCCGGAGGAAACTCACACCAACACGGGGAGAACATGCAAACTCCACACAGAAATGCCAACTGACCCAACCGAGGTTCGAACCAGCTAACCACTGAGCCACCGTGTTGCCCCTGTGTTGATTCAACTCATTTTAAATAAGTAGTTTAAACAAGCAGCAAAAATCTTTTTTTTGAGTGTAGTAAATATACTGAAAGTTAAAATGTCACCAATGTTACCGGTTGAAACCTAAAGTGGCGATGAGGTCTTAAAATCTTTTGGAGAGGAGTGTTAAAAAAGGTCTTAAAATTGAATTATCGAAAATTGGTATTGAATTTCACTCTCTGGTTCCTGTATATACACTGATTAAGTAAAGAGACGATGTCAGGGCTCAACATTAAGGACTGCCCAATGGCCCGGGGCCAGGAGAGGGTTAGGACAGTAGACAGGATCGTTATTGGGCCAGTGCTGCCTTGTGACTGTTTGTCAATTGTGTGCAAATACAGTCTTAGAATCAAGAAACAGTTTGTGCTTTTAAGCCTTTAAATATTAACCTTCTCTGTGATGTCGTAAACACCATACTGCTTTTCGGTTCCTCTTATCTGATTGGATGTTATGAGCATGTTGTTTTTTTTCCATAACCTGGTAACAACCAGTACAGCGAAGACACGGCAACATGACGGCAACATCAAATTATAAGGCTTAAAGAAAACGTCTGTTTCTAATGTCTTGGAAGCAGACATTTACGTAGGTACAACATGGCGGAGAAAAATAAAGTGATGTTTTGCACAGTTTGCCGTCAGTTTGGCAAGTGAGCCACATTTTGTTAAATAATTTAGAGCTGCGATAAAATACCTGCACATTTTCCATACTGCTCTTTTTGTTTTCGGCTTAGTCCCTTTATTAATCAGGGGTCGCCACAGTGGAATGAACCGCCAACTTATCCAGCATATGTTTTACACAGCGGATGCCCTTCCAGCTGCAACCCATCACTGGGAAACATCCATACACACTCATTCACACTCATACACTACGGACAATTTTAGCTTACCCAATTCACCTATACCACATGTGTTTGGACTTGTGGGGGAAACCGGAGCACCCGGAGGAAACCCACGCAAACACGGGGAGAACATGCAAACTCCACACAGAAACGCCAACTGACCCAGCCGAGGCTCGAACCAGCGACCTTCTTGCTGTGAGGCGAACGTACTACCCACTGCGCCACCGTGACGCCCCCTTTTTGTTTGCATAACACTTTGAAATTTGCTCATTATACATTTATCAACATTTATTAATTCAGTCATTCATTCATTTTCTTTTCGGCTTAGTCCCGTTATTAATCTGGGGTCGCCAGCATATGTTTTATACAGCGGATGCCCTTCCAGCTGCAACCCATCACCGGGAAACATTTTTAAATTCTACATTTTAATTCTAGATTCGCAGATGTTATTTTTGACAGATTATTTAAAATATGTGGCTAAGAAATACCTATTAGCTTTTTTTTGGGGGTTGGGCCAGTAAAAATTTTTGGGCCAGTAGAAAAAATTCTTAGCGTTGAACGTACCTGTCAACCCTCCCGTTTTTCCCGGGATTTTCCCATATTTTACAGTTCTATCCCGCTATCATCCCGTATAGGTATTTTCCCGTATTTCTCCCGTATTCTTAATCTTTCTATGAAGGGTGGCAATAAACATTAAAGAGCCGATCCTCCCTATACACAACCCATACTGCCGAACCACCAGGGGACGCCCCTTGCTCTTAAATGTGAATCTGTTCTGTGCTTTCATTTTATTTAGGCATGAAAACACTTTAAAATAAATATAAAAACGGCGGGATTCCCTTCCTTTTCATTCCAGGCGCTGTTGCCCCAATGCAATCCTCAAAACAGCCATGTTCATGTAGCGGTGCGTGACTGTCAGACGCGCTCCATGTTGATAAATAGAGGCTGTTTCCCAAGCAGATTCTGCACACGCGATTTGAAGCGGAGCGAAAGTGGACACTCTGGGTTTTTGGGTGCGTGTTTGAACAGACATATAATAATAATAATAATAATAATAATAATAACAACATCTAAATGTGTCAATCTTGGTGGGTTTTCTTTTAAAAACAACTAAACACAGCTTTTTCTAATGTATACTATTTATTCTATCCTTTGTAAATAATAATAATAATACAAATATTATTGACCGTTTCAACTGTTTATTCACAATGAAACAGCTCCAGATGTACATATTTAGTAATTTGGTGATTTTGTGTCTTGGGGGGGGGTATCCCTTATTATTTTTACATCCCAATGTTGACAGGTATGGCGTTGAACCCTGTATGTGTGTAATTATAAAAGTTAAGTCAATGGGTTTACTGACTTTTCTTTTTTACGTAAAATCAACTTGTTACTTTTTAGGCAATGGGGTTTACTCCCTTTAAAAAAAAAAAAAGTAAAGTAACTAATGGCTTTTTACAGTGCACGAGGAGAACTGAAAGTGCAGGAGGGAGCGTTGTGTAATTCACATCTCTAGAAGAAGAAGATGGCGAAATACTGGAGGAAAACTGCAGGAGAAACAAAACATAAACAGCCACAAAAAACTGAAAACATCAGCTGATTTGGAGGAAGTGGAGTCTGCTTTTATTGCATTATTACACTGCAAAAAAAGTCCAAATATCTAAAAATCCTGAAATCAAGAAGCATTTTCTAGACTGGTTAAAAATGTTGTTTTGTTTTCAGAAATAATGAGTGAAAATGAAGTGAGTTTTGAATTAAAACAAGCAATATTTTCTACTAATGGTCAAAATGAAAAGCAAGATTATTTAGCTTGTTTTAAGGAAAAACTAGATAGATTTAGATTTAATAGATTTACTTACACTGCAAAAAATTGCTTTGCTTACTTTAGTTTTTGTCTTGTTTCTAGTCCAAATATCTAAAGATTCTTAAATCAAGAAGCATTTTCTAGACAAGCTCAAAATATTGGCTTGTTTTCAGAAATAATGAGTCAAAATGAAGTGAGTTTTTCCCCCATTTTCAGATTATTTAGCTTGTTTTACGGAAAATCTTACTTAATTTTGACTCGTTATTCCTGAAAACAAGACAATATTTTGTGCTTGTCTAGAAAATGCTTCTTGATTTTAGAATTGTTAGATATTTGGACTAGAAACAAGACTAAAACTTGAAGTAGGAAAGCATTTATTATATTTATTATGGGTTTTCGCTGTCAGGTGTATTTTTTCTTGAAATAGAGAGAGAGAGAGAGATTTGAGATATACGAGGCTGAGATTTGCTTCATGATTCGTCACTTTGCATCAACATCAGAGGATTTTGACCCAGTTTTGTGATTATTTCACGCATACCAAATATTCACGGCGGATTAACAAAGATGTCATGCTGGGTTCATGCTATGTAATATTCTGCCTATAAGAATAGTCACTGTGTCAGATTATGAACTTTTGACTTCTATTTTAGCAAACATATGGTCGAAAGTAGTGGTCCCCAACCCCCGGGACCGGTACTGATTCTGAACGATCTTTTCTTTCACTTGAGCGCCCAAATTTAACCCACAAGCTAGCAAAATGAGTAAGAAACAGACATATTTGGAAAGTTTCTTTGCGTAGGGGAAAAGGCCCAGTGAAGCATCCACGAACTGCTAAGAAATGAATCCGCAACCCATTTGTCAACAAATCAGGTGAATCCAGCATGTCTGTGCAGAAAGAAGATCAACTGTTGGAGATCGCAAATGACGGCAGCTTTAAAGGCTGTTCACATATCACGTCTTTTCCATGCGCAAGTTCGTTATTTCCAATGGAGGCGAGTGGATTCAGAGCGCACACAGGCGCACACAGTTGAGTTGAAAACATCTTTCAGAATGCTGCGAACACCGCATCGTCACATGACAAGAACTGACCGAGCAGCTTCATACTTTGTTTGGAATACAGTGCCATGCAGAGACCTTTGGAGGGGCATTGGCTCAAAGTGTGGTGCTCAAGCGCCAAAGCCCCCCTCTGCACTGATGCAATATACACATTTTGGTAGACTAATTACTTAAGACAAACACAGAGCACCCAAACAATGAAGTGCTTTTTAATTTTCTCCATAAATAAAACTTGTATCAGAGTTACAGCAATGTTTTGTCAGCTTGACATCCTCCCACCCAGTCCCCCCCAACACCCCACCACCCCACCGGGCCGCGGTAAAATTTTCAAGTGTTGACCTGTCTGCAGTGATAAAAAGGTGGGGGACCACTGGTCTAAAGCACACAGTGCAGGTGCATTTAGACCGAATCCACCTTTGTGATTTTAAGGACAGGAAAAACGGTCTGTGTAAAAGAGTTATCTTTATTATCTTAATGAGTTATAGGTGTGTTTTGGGCTTAACGTGCATTAAACCTTAACTATTACAATCAAAATCATAAAGAGTTCGAGTCAAAAGTCAAATAAAAGTCAAAATTATTCGCCCTCCTGTGATATTTTTTTTTCACAGCAGTTATTAATTGTTTTAAAGCCATTTTAAGGTCAATATTATTCGCCCCCTTCAGCAATATTAGTGTTGGATTGTCTCCAGAACAAACCACTGTTATACAATGACTTGCCTAATTACCCTAACTTTACCCTAATTAACCTAGTTAAGCCTTCACTTTAAGAATGTCACTTTAAGCTAAACACTAGTAAATATCTAGTCAAATATTATGTGCTGTCATCATGGCAAAGACAAAAGAAATGAGTTATTAAAACTATTATGTTTAGAAATGTGCTGAACAAAATCTTCTCTCCGTTAAACAGAAATTGGGGGAAACAAATATACAGGAGGGCTAAAAACTGTACATATTTAACAGTATATATTTCAATAAAAAAATATTAAAATGAATACTTTTCTCTAAAGATACAGGACCTTTATTGTCTCTCAGTGGATAGTTATGAATTATCGTCAATAATATCGTTATCGCAATAAATACCAGAAACCATCACAATATCATTTTAAGTCCATATCGCACATCTCTAATGTGTATAATACATATTGTATAGTGTGTATAATACAACACAAAAAGTATCTTGACCTATGGTAAAAATCTGAATCCTTCTTGCGTCATTTACCAGTTCCGTTTCCTCTGATGTCTCCACAACTTCCTGTATTTTCTACTATGAACACAAAGATTGATGCTAGAAGGGATACAGCTGCAGCTGGAAGTTAACAAGGATTATAAATATATATTATTTATCAAATTATACATTATATTTTATTTTATTAACATCTACCCCTACTCCAACCCTCACAGTAATGTAAAAACAGTAAATATAATTGAGAATTATCTATATTATTTATTAAATTACCCATTAATTGTATTTTAATAACATCTACCTCTACCCCAGCCCTCACAGCAATGTAAAAACAGTAATTATAATGAGAATGAATCATATTATTTATTAAATTAGCCATTAAATTCTATTTTTTCTACCCCTACCTCAACTCTAAACCCAACCATCACAATACTGTAAAAACAGTAATTATACAGAGTATTATTCATATTATTTATTAAATTGCCTATTCAATTGCATTTTATTAATGTCTACCCCCACCCCAATCCTCACAGTAATGTAAAAATATGAATTATTGTAATACAGTGTCACAAAAATGATACTATATTGATGTGCTTATCCGCAGCTGTATCCCTTCTAGACTTTACAGAGTACAAAGCAGCCTGTAACACATTAAGCTTCCTAATTAACCACTACCAGGATCTCAAGATAATTCAATTAACCAGTGCTTAGTGTACCAAACACTGTCCCTGTCTAGAGCCCCACATTCACCTTACACACACACACACACACGCACACGTTCAAATTCAGTTTAAATAAGCTTTATGGACCCTTTTCACAAGATTGTTATGACGCATTTAACAGACATCTGCATCTTAAATCCTTGAAATTTTGTTTGAGTATGTGTTGAAAAAAATCTTTCCGTTAAACAAAATATACTTATAATGACTTCAACTGTATATAACGTTCTCTCTCTCTGTGTGTGTGTGTGTGTGTGCAGTAATCCTCCAGAGCAGCAGCATGGCTCCTGTAAGCCCCCGCTGGGCTTGTCTCGAGTCCTGCTCCGGCAGCAGCTGATGCGTGAACAGCTCCAGCAGCAGGAGCGCCAGGAGCAGCAGAAACGGCAGATCTCCATCACACACAGCCCTGCCATCAACGTCAGCCATCCCTGCGGCCCACCCAGCGCCGCACAGGTGCCCATGGAGGTGCTGAAGGTAAAGCAGACCGTCAGAAAGCCCATATTAACCCTGTAAAACCTGTCTGAAATGTAAATGCAAGCGTCCATTGGGCTATTACACTACACATGTGCTTATGGAAATCTTGAAGGTAAAACAGGACAGTCAGAAAGCCCATATTAACCCTGTAAACCCTGTTCGAAATGTAAATGTAAGCGTTCATTGAGCTATTACACTACACAGGTGCTTATGGAAGCCCTGAAGGTAAAGCAGGACAGTCAGAAAACCTTTATTAACCCTGTAAAATCTGTAGCAATAGTCTGAAATTTCAATGGAAGCTTTCATTGAACCATTAGACTATGCAATTTGGTGCAGATGCTGCTGTTACATGGTGGGAAAAGTTTTGTAAAGCTCATAAAAGTTCTGAAAGGTTGTATTTTCTCTTATACTCTTTGCATAAATTCCATAAAAACATAAATATCAGCTGTCACATAATAGCTCCCGATATTAGGCCATATTAAAATTATATTAAAAACATGGGGACAAAATGTATAATGCTATGCAGTACAATGATTGAGAGATATTTTTTCCCCAATTTCTGTTTAACGCGAAGAAGATTTTTTAGGTTAATTAGGGTAAAGTTAGGGTAATTAGGCAAGTCATTGTATAACAGTGGTTTGTTCTGGAGACAATCCAACACTAATATTGCTGAAGGGGGCGAATAATATTGACCTTAAAATGGCTTTAAAACAATTAAGAACCGCTTTTATTCTAGCCGAAATAAAACAAATAAGACTTTCTCCAGAAGAACAAATATTATAGGAAATACTGTGAAAAATTCCTGAATCTGTTCAACATCATTTGGGGAATATCTGAAAACTTCACAGGAAGGCGAATTATTAATTTTACCTACAGCTGATTAATGTCTCCTTTGATCACACACACACACAAAATATTTGAAAAAATTCACAGGAGGGCGAATAATTTTGACTTCAACTGTATCCCAAAAAGAGGACATGTATGGGAAAAAGAGGATGTATAGTCACCCTGAAGCCCATTCAGATTACACGATTTTGTTCCGATTTCAACATGATTTGCCTGATGTAGTGTGTCGGGGGGATTCACAAATGACAAATGGGCGTCAAGCTGCAAGATTCAATCATTTCTTCTCATGTAATGTGGCATAGAGCACGACAGCCAATGCCATGTGTACAATGCTTCACGGCATCATCACAGAACGTCTAGCATGTTTCATTTTTATCCCATCGTCCAAACCGAATTGCGTCACATGGGTGACACTGACCAATCGAGAGCTGAGGCACTTTATACAACAATATTGTGATGTCTTGACTGGCCTTCCAGATATTCTGTCTTGTCTGTAATTGTGATCAAACCAATCGGTGCTTTTGAAAACACTGTCGGTTGGGTTTAGGGAAGGGGGTGGGCG
>CAIGQV010019158.1:5326930-5340139 GCA_903798115.1 Danio jaintianensis
ATTTAAGAATTTGTAGACATTTGGACTAGAAACAAGACTAAAACTATTACAATTTTGCTGTGTAGGAGTTTTAAAAACTGCACAGATATTTAAGTATTGTATTTAAGTCATAAAATGTGGATATCTGAATGTAACTACTGCTAAAAGCAAATATAGATCATTTCAATGGTCATGTCATCTACCCATGAACATTTCCTGCTTGTTATCAAACTTTTTCATAACTGTAACAAGAGGCAATTCAATCGTATCTTAATGTTAAAACAGCTGTCATAACATTATTTATCAATATAAATATCAATATCATTCATTCATTCATTTTCCTTCGGCTTAGTCCCTTTATTCATCAGGGGTCACCACAGTGGAATGAACCGCCAACTTATCCAGCATATGTTTTACACAGCGGATGCCCTTCCAGCTGCAACCCAGAACTGGGAAACACCCATACACACTCATTCTCTCTCACACACACACACACACACACACACACACACACACACACACACACACACACACACACTCATACATTACAGCCAATTTAGTTAATCAATTCCCCTATAGCGCATGTGTTTGGACTGTGGGGGAAACCGGAGCACCCGGAGGAAACCCCTTTTTTAAGAGGAACTACTTTCTTCCGTATTCATTCACATCTGCAGCTGACGTCAGAACAGCAGAAACCGTTGCTCATTCACCAACATCACTTTAGAGCTAGTGTTTGAGTGATTCTCTAGTGTAATGTCTAAAGTGAAGACAAAACAGCTGATTTTGCTCACATTTTAATATTATAAGGCTGAACGGCATGAAATGCCATCAGTCTACAGAGATTTCCCAATATTTCTCTTTTGCAATCAGGAGATCACAATAATTAACCCCGAAAAAGCCAAAGCAAAGCAAACACTAGCCGATTAATATAGTATAAATACAGCACTACAAATTAAATAAATCCCCTAAGGACTCATAATGCGCTCTCTGTCGCCATCTTGTGGTGGTACGTCAACCGTCTTTGCTCTGCTCAGTATGACAGGCTGATGGCCGCCAACCCGCTGAATCTCTGAAATTATGAATATTTAAAATAGGCACTATTCTTATAAATAAACTGCATAGTTGCAATCTAAACAACTACATTCTTGCCTAAAAAAGCCTCAAAAGTACATTATGTTGTCCGACAGCAGCAATATTAGCGGAGTAATACACAAGGGTGAAGAGGCTATTAAAAAAGAAATATATGAAAGAGGTATATTAAAAAAGAAAATGAGAAAACGCTGCTGAATATGATATATGAAATAGTTGAAATCACTTTATTATACAATTTTACTTTAGATTTGATTACTTTGATGCATTTAAACCTTTAAAAGTTTTCCACTTAAATCTACAAATGGCATGTTTGACTTTTCGACGTTGCAGTTATATAAGGCTGGGTAAAGCCTTTCCTTTCTTTTATGAGAATTAAAATGAGCAAACCATCAAAAGAAAAAAGAAAGTGCAAACGCTTTGAGACTGACTAGCTTAGCGATGCAGAATTAGCTTGGGTGTACCAGGCAGAGCCGCCCGACTTGAAAAGTGAAAACATCAAGCTCAGATGAGTTTGTCTAAGCACTGATCGGCCACTAATTAGCCAAGTGACCTTTGATCTTTTCAGAAATAAGTACAGGATCAGGTTTAGGAGGCAGACAAAGGCAAGAACAGTCTTAGCACACACACACACACAAACACACCGAACGCTAATTCAGCAAAGAATGCCTGTAATTAGGAGCGCCGTTTCATTCCAGTGCATATTTAGCACTGGGAAGAGGTAAAATAAGCTGGAAAAGTGGGATGTAGGATCATTTTTGCGATTGGCTATTCACAATAGTGCAAAGAAGAAAAATAAAACACATGAAAATAAACAGCTTATGGATTTGACTTTTGGAGTTATCTAACACTGAGCTCTTCAATGTGTAGTTCATGCTAGTGTGTGAAGCTGCTTTTCGGTTTTGCCGTTTTAGTGTAATCTAATCTTCTCATAATATCAGCTTGTTTCGTCGTTCCTCTTGAGGACAAGTGTAACTGATATTCAGATGATTTTCAGGTTAATCAGAACGGTTTCAGATCTCCTCACATAAGATATTATAGAGCAACCATAGGCTTTTCTATCCATCCATCCATCTGTCATTGCAACCCTCGGAGAGGTTCAGTTTAGTAATGACTATTTGTTTGGTAATGTTGGTGTGTTTGGTTTTGGCAGCATATATCTCCTACAGACAAGCTGTCTTAGTACCTTGACGAATGGCTTCACAGTAATGTACTAGATTGTTTACGCATTGCTTACTTTGACAAATGGCTTAACACTAATGTTTTAGACTATGTGTGCCTTGGCTACTTTGCAGACCGACTTAAATCTATTGAACTAGACTATGTATGCCTGGGATACTTTGCTGATTGGCTTAACAATAATGTACTAGACTCTATGTGTCTTGCCTACCTTTCCTAATGGATTAACACAAGTGTACTAGACTATGTGTACCTTGGCTACTTTGCAGACCGACTTAATTCTAGTCGACCTGCTTAACTCTAGTAAACTAGACTATGTGTGCCTGGGCTACCTAGCCAATGGTCTTAACACTAGTGTACTAAACTATGTGTGCCTTGGCTATTTTTCTCACCAGCTTATTCAACCAGACAATGTTTACCTGCACTACCTTGTTAAATGGCTTAACACTAGTGACTTATGACTTTGTGTACCTGGGTTACCTTGCCTACAGAGTTAGCTATAATACTGCACACTATGTGTCTTGTTGTAAAGAAAAATTGCATGCTGATAGAAAAAAAAACAGAAACAACTGTTTAAATGAGAACCTTGATTAAAATTGCCATACTCTTGTAGATAATTCCAAAAGAGAGTTAATATGATGCTTGTTGGCTCCCGAATCCTGTCTCATTTCACAAACACACAGTCTGTCTTTCTGCCTGTCTTAAGCAGACATTTAACCTAAAGCTAATTACAAATTAGGCATACAATAAGTGATTAATTTAATAAATAATCATTATAAATGCTAGAAATACAAAGATTTACATTACATCAGTGGTTCTCACCCATGTTCCTGGAGCCCCGCTGGACTGCACATTTTGCATGTTTCCTTTGTCTTAAACAACCATTTCAGATCCTGGAGTCGCTGCTATTGAGCTGTTGATGATTTTATCTGGATAGTAAAATTACGTAGTGTATGATTGAGTGTGGGCCTCACGGTGGCGCAGTGGGTAGCACAATCGCCTCACAGCAAGAAGGTCGCTGGTTCGAGCCTCGGCTGAGTCAGTTGGCATTTCTGTGTGGAGTTTGCATGTTCTCCCCGTGTTGGCGTGGGTTTCCTCCGGGTGCTCCGGTTTCCCCCACAAGTCCAAAGACATGCGGTATAGGTGAATTGGGTAAGCTAAATTGTCAGTAGTGTATGAGTGTGAATGGGTGTGTATGGATGTTTCCCAGAGATGGGTTGTGGCTGGAAGGGCATCCGCTGCGTAAAACATATGCTGGATAAGTTGGCGGTTCATTCCGCTGTGGCGACCCCAGATTAATAAAGGGACTAAGCCGAAAAGAAAATGAATGAATGAATGATTGAGTGTGTATGGGTGTTTCCCAGTGATGGGTTGCAGCTGGAAGGGCATCTGCTGCGTAAAACATATGCTGGATAAGTTGGCGGTTCATTCTGCTGTGGCGACCCCTGATTAATAAAGGGACTAAGCCGAAAAGAAAATGAATGAATGAAAGATTTTTCAACACATTTCTAACCAAAATAGTCGCCTATTAATGACTTTTTTTTTTTGTCTTTGCCATGATAACGGTACATAACATTTTACATTTTAGTAATTTTGCAAGACACTAGTATTCAGCTTAAAGTAAAATTTAAAGGCTTAAATAGGTTATTTAGTTTAACTATGCAAGTTAGGGTGATTAGACAAGTCATTGGCCGACAGTGGTTTGTTCTGTAGCCAATCGAATAAAAATTCTTAATGAAGCTATTAATACTGAGCTTAAAATTTGTTTTTAAAAATGTAAAAACTAATTTTACTCCATTCAAACTAAAAGAAATAAGCAACCCAGGCTTATTCTGATTACGTACCCCTATAAACATTTCTGGAGAGCGCCAAATACGTCTCAGGAGCTACGTTTTTTTGCAGTTTTTGTTTTTGCGAGTCCACCAGAGGCCGCTGTGTATGCTTTTTCAGATCTCAAATTTCTCTCGCGAGTGCCATTCGTGCCTGCTGTTCTCGTGTAAATCCACCAGAGGCTGCTGTCGACTGACTGATTGACTGACCAATCGACTGACCCACCCTCCAACTTCCCTAAACCCAACAGACAGTTTTAAAAAGTAATCCAGAAAAAGAAAAGTTTTACCACATTCTCACCCTGTTATTCACTTGTTTATTTTATTTTTTGGCATTTGTTTTTGTCTTAACTGATTTCTGGAATCGTTCTTCGCCGGACTCGAACCCATCATTGTGGTCAACTCCGCTCTGCGTCTCAAGTCCGCTGACATACACGACGAGCCACTGGACAAACTGGTAACAGCGCGAAAGCCGTCCATACGGAGGTAAGCGGTCAGCTGGTAGCATGAAAAGAAACGGCGTCATACCGGCCCGTAACATTCGTTATAAAGACGAAATGCAGCCATACATACTTCTGGCTACATAATTTGCGATCTCCAGAAATGTATACAGGGCTACACTTTCAGAATGAGCCTATGTTGGAAATAAGACCTCCAGAAAACAAATATTATAGGAAATACTGTGAACTTTTCCTTGCTCTGTTAAACATCACTTGGAAAATATTTGCAAAAGTATAAAAAAAAAAAGTATCATCTTTTTTCTTTGACTCATTTATAATCTGTGTTTTACTACTGGAAAGAAACACATCCATAGACCACAAATATGATCTTACCAACCAATCAAAGAGAGTCTTGTCCATGTTAAGCAAAGGCATTTTTATCTGCAGCTGGAAACCCCAAACAATGCGTCTCATTCTTCCAGTCTCTGCATTGGGGAGGATGTTCTTGTGACAGTATCTTGCCTGCGGCGTAGACCACCACACAAGACAAGCAAAGACCAGACGAAGAAGACAAATCTTTGTTCAGTGTACTCTGACCTCTGAGTAGCTCAAGCGTGTTCTCTATCAAAAAGTGATCGGGAAGCCATCACCCGCCAGCGACAACATTTTCTCCTATAGTTCAGGGCTGCATTTCTTGAAACCTTCTTAAACTGTATCTTAGAATTAATATGTGTTTCCTGAAGCTTAGGTTAGTTAGGTATACCCTCTTTGAGAATTAGTTGGCATGTAGATGCAATGTAACTTAAATTCAACAAACGGACCATCAAAATAAAGTGTGACCAAGTTTGCACTGATAAACTTTGCTATCTAGTTACAAACAGGAACACCAACGATTATCTGAGGCTCTGTTTTCAGTACATTGTAAGTTTAGGTTGACTGAGAACGTCAAGTACACACACACACACACACACACACACACACACACACACACACACACACACACACACACACACACACACACACACACACACATTTGCATGTCAAGATGTGTCGCTCCAGGCTTGACGTCAATCACAAGGTAACCCATGTGAGAGCTACTGTAATCAAACCTGATGAAACACCTCTTAATGCGTACCTGCAGATTTAGATATATGCAGACATCTTCATCTCATGTTCCTGAAAAGTTTTCTTTTGTTAAAGATCATCCACGTTTTTAAAAATACATTCAACTCTCAATTGTGCCTATTATCCCTATAAAGAACATCATGTAACACTGTAGTTAAATATAAAGTTATGTCAAAAGTGAAAATTTATTCGCCATTTACTGTCTTTACAAACATTTGTGAGTTTCTTTTGTTGTCTGTTGAGTACAAAATAAGATATTTTGAAGAATGCTCTGATTTTCCGTGCCTCCATTTACAGTGTATTGATGAAAATTGCAGTAAAACTTATATTGTAAAATATTATTACAATTTAAAACAGTTTTTATTCATTCATTTAGCTTATTCTCTGATTTATCAGAGGTTGCCACAGCGGAATGAACCGCCAACTATTCCAGCATATGTTTTACACAGCGGATGCCCTTCCAGCTGCAACCCAGTACTGGGAAACAACCATACACACTCACATTCACACACACACTCATACACTACGGCCAGTTTAGTTCATCAATTCCCCTATAGCGCATGTGTTTGGACTGTGGGGGAAACCGGAGCACCCGGAGGAAACCCACGCCAACACGGGGAGAACATGCAAACTCCACACAGAAACGCCAACTGACCCAGCCGGGACTCGAACCAGCAACCTTCTTGCTGTGAGGCGATCATGCTACCCACTGCGCCACCGTGACGCCCAAATGCCAATTCAGATATAAGATGTTTAATTTTCTGCTCATATTTTCCTAATTATGACAGTAGCTGCATTTGCATCCACAGATTTTTATGCACATTTTGGAATATTGCATAAAAAACCTTGGATGGAAACGCCAAGATGTGCATACCAGAGACGTTCTTGCTGTGAGGCGATCGTGCTACCCACTGCGCCACCGTGACACCCCACAACATGTTATTTAAATCTCAAAATGCAAAGCAATTTAATGCATCATTCAGAGAAACCAATACAGTTCCAGCTCTGCACATTAGCACAGTACACCAAATCCTATATTTACAATCCTTTTTCAGTAGATTCGCAGTGTTGCTATGAGGTGAACGTTGGGTTTCGTCATGCATACTTAACTATTCCTCAGAGAACAGCTGGAAAAGTGTCAGAAAGTGTCCAGGAACACACGTGTTTTGTCAGGCTGTGACGCCATTAGCGCTGAGATTCTGGATTACTCCGAAAAAAAAGGCTCTTGTCTGCTGTAAATAGGATGGAGGTGGGAGACGTTTGCTGCAGAAAGACTCCATTGTTTTTTAGCTGACACTGACGTCAGAGGCGCTCTGTAAAAGCAGAAGGCATATTTTTACATGCAATGGCACAGCATTGGTTTTGCGAATCGCTCAATGGGCAAAGCTAATCAGTTATTCACCGCCTTTTAGACTCGGCCAGCTGCGTTCCTTATTGGTCAAGTCAATGTAATAGATACAGTTGAAGTCAGAATTATTCGCCCCCCTGGATATTTTTCTCAACACATTGCTAAATATAATAGTTTTAATAACTCATTTCTAATAACTGATGTCTTTTCTCTTTGTCATGATGACAGCACATAATATTTGACTAGATATTTACTAGTATTCAGCTTAAAGTGACATTTAAAGGCTTAACTAGGTTAATTAGGGTAAAGTTAGGGTAATTAGGCAAGTCATTGTATAACAGTGGTTTGTTCTGGAGACAATCCAACACTAATATTGCTGAAGGGGGCGAATAATATTGACCTTAAAATGGCTTTAAAACAATTAAGAACTGCTTTTTTTCTAGATGAAATAAAACAAATAAGACTTTCTCCAGAAGAACAAATATTAGAGGAAATACTGTGAAAAATTCCTGAATCTGTTCAACATCATTTGGAAATATTAATTCATTCATTTTCTTTCGGCTTAGTCCCTTTATTAATCAGGGGTCGCCACAGCGAAATGAACCACCAACTTATCCAACATATGTTTTACACAGCGGATGCCCTTCTAGTCGCAACTCAGTACTGGGAAACACCCATACACACTCATTCACACACACACTCATACACTACGGCCAATTTAGTTCATCAATTCCCCTATAGCGCATGTGTTTGGACTGTGGGGGAAACCGGAGCACCCGGAGGAAACCCACGCCAACACGGGGAGAACATGCAAACTCCACACAGAAACGCCAACTGGCCCAGCCGAGCCTCGAACCAGCGACCTTCTTGCTGTGAGGCGATCGTGCTACCCACTGCGCCACCGTGACGCCCAAACACCAATTCAGATATAAGATTTGTTAAATTTTCTGCTCATATTTTCCTAATTATGACAGTAGCTGCATTTCCATCCACAGATTTTTATGCACATTTTGGATTATTGCATAAAAAACCTTGGATGGAAACGCCAAGATGTGCATACATTTTGTAAATGCGCTTAAAAATGATTGCGGACAACTGAATAGGATAAACGTTTTATCCGATAAGGAATAATGTGCATAAACTACGATGGAAACTGAATAATTGAATAAAAAAATTACATTTACTGAATAATAAAAATACCATTTACTAAATAAATTTGCATTTGCATCAAAAAAGTCATGTGATTTTGCTTCAACAGATCACGTGATAACAAAAATGGCAGAAAGTGACAGGTATATTTAGTGTACGATGAGGTCGAAACATTTTTAAATGTTATATACGAGAAAGAAGTGACGACCAGAGACGATTCTAAAAGGATGTGACAAACCTTGGACTATTTTGCATAATAAATGGAAGAGCCTTAAGCAAAAATACATGGCTGAAAAGAGAAAACTCGTATTCTTTATAAAAGAAAAAAGGTTTTCTCCTAACGCAGCAACTTCCATTGTTCTTTTGATATTTGGCGTCAGTTTATCAGGAAGCCACGATTTTGTTCTCTTGGACTCTTTAGATGGAAACAGGGCTTTATTCGCAAATGTTTTATGCAACAATCCAGTTTTGCGCATAAATGTACAGTTTTTCTCAGTGGCTTTGGTACGTTTCTCAGATCAGAATTGAAATTCTCAAAACTCCCTGTTCAGTCTTCACATCAATGTGTCGCTTGTGCACATCAAAAAGCGGTTTCTTGTTTCTTTGAACAAGTTGCAAATGCTTTTGCGTGCAAATGATTGTGCATTTCTCTGCTGTTTCCTACATTATCAGTTGCTTATGTCATGTTGATCAAAATGTATTATAATAGTCTCTGTTGAATAGTCTCACCCCCCACAACATTTAAAGGTGCTGTATGTAAGTTTTTGACTCTTCTAATGCATAATAATACCATAATATGTTTGAGACATGTTGAGTGAACATTCTTGTTTATCTGAAAAACAATGCTGAAGTCAGATATTCTGCTTTGAACATGTGCGTTACGTGCCGGAACGGCTGTCTTTGTTTTGGTCCCTTTAACCCGCCCACTGCCACTTTAGCCAATTATATTTCAGCACCCCGAGTTGCCTTGGTAGAAAACCACATATTTCATTAATTCAGTCAAGAACGCTCTCAGAGTATGCCTCTGTGACCGAAATGCGACCTCCGGTGGACAGTAGCAGACTCCGAAACGAGACGCAGATTCAGAGTTCCACATGAGCTTATTAATGAGCAAAAAATATAAATATTACGAGTGTAAACATTAGGTGAGCAGGTCACATTGTAACCCCGTGTCCTAGCAACACACTACATGATAAGATTTGCAGTGATCAGCAATTTGGCTGTTTGCACCAGACGAAACACCACAGAAATTTAAATACAGCCATTCAGAAGCACAGAATAGTGCACTCGCTCACCAAATGGTAAGGTTTATAATCTAATTAATACATATTAAACCTCTTTAACATTGTTAATTAAATGTAGATGCTGAATCACTGCTGCTGCTTTCAGTAGTATGGCAATAAATGTCATGTAAAATGGCATTCAAACTCACATTATTAGCATTTAACACTGAATAAAGCGCATGAGGTGTACCTGAGCTGATCAGTTTATCCTGTTGTTCAGCTGTGAGAAATAGAAGCCGTTTCTAATATATCAATTCGAGGTGTTGGTTAGGACAAAAACTCCTTTTAATACGGAAAATATTTCTTCTATCGTGTACCGTTCCTTTTATTTAGAACACGACCTCAATCTGGCAACCTGCGCTTGCGTTTGTTTTGATCCAGGAATGCAATACCTAGTTCAACCACTGGGTGTCAAACTGACATACCGCACCTTTAATCGTTTGTTCATGGTGTAGTGTTCTCGTGCAGTGTGTTGTAACTAACTAAACACCAAGTTAAACCATAGCCAATGAAGATAGATTCGTAGTAAGGTTGATCATTTACTGTCACTCTTCTTATTGGCATTTGTGGTGAAAACTGCAATAAAACAATACAAAAATACTCTTGTTTTGACTGAAATTGCACTACAGACTACAGTTCTCCTTGAAGTAGGGATTGCAATAGTAAACAAACTTATAAAATATTGTATTTTTTGACCAAATAAACACTGACATAAAATCTTTAACATGTCTAATGTACAAAACATGAACTTACGGCATTGCCTCTATGACGATTTTAAGTGGATACTTTAGATTGTCCGAGAGAGCACATGTCTGACATGGCTTTCACACAGAGCCAGGAACACCAACAGGAAGTGACTAATAAGGAAGTATCTTATAACATAAAATAAAAGTATTCCTTTTTACAAATGAAGATTAGATTAGATTAATTAATTAATTAAATTATGAATTTCACATTTTAACAAAAGGAATATGCTTAAAAAATATTTCAAGCAGATATTTTAAAGTGGAACTTCTTAAAGGGCAACACACATGGCATAAGTCTTTACATACAAAATGGCTGAACAAGTCATAATAATTTGTCATAATGCATTTTTCTATACATTTCCATTTTTTTTTGTAAATGTGTCTACAATTGGTACATTTCTCCCAGGTGAATCTTGACTTTTCCTAGTGAAGGTGCATCTCAGAGGAGATTGTCCTGTGTTCACATTTCTACTTTTATTTTGTTTTTACTTTGTGCTATGCAGTGCTGTCGTTTCCTTTCTGCATCACAATGACATGATCTGGCAACAAATTACAGTACAAACAGCAAAAAATAAATCAAATTTAGCCCTAATCAACAGCAGAACACCCTCCAGAGTACACTGTTATATTGACAACTTGACTAAGTAATTTGATTTGACCGTCTTATCCTGACGCCACTGACATGTTTATTGACACAGAAATGTAGTTTTGAACTCAGGATTTTGAGCAAGAGACTGGCTTTTGCAGGTCATCCATGGTGTTTTGCTATTTGTACGTGTTGTTTTGAGAAATAAGGGGCGGCGCGGTGGCGCTGTGGGTAGCGCTGTCGCCTCACAGCAAGAAGGTCGCTTATTCAAGCCCCGGCTGGGTCAGTTGGCATTTCTGTGTGGAGTTTGCAGCTGGAAGGGCATCGGCCACGTAAAACATATGCTGGATAAGTTGGCGGTTCATTCCGCTGTGGCGACCCCGGATTAATAAAGGGACTAAGCCAAAAAGAAAATAAATGAATGAATGGATGTTTTGAGAAATGCACTTACTGCTTTGCAAATTTCAATTCTGATCTGAGAAATAAACCCAAGCCACTGAGAAAAACTGTAATTCGCATCTTTGGATGGAAACATGGATAGTTTCAGCATCAGAGAACCGCAGAAGTGTGAAACGCACGTCCTGTGATTGTGAATTTTCTCTTTGTTTGTGCTCAGGTTCAGACTCATCTTGAAAACCCCACCAAGTACCACATCCAGCAGGCTCAGCGGCAGCAAGTGAAGGCGTATCTGTCCACCACTCTAGGAGGAAAGCAGGCGGTGAGTTTGCCGTGTCCTAGCCAGGCCTCTGATCACGGGGGAATGCCTCCGGGGCCGGGAAACAGCGCCCCCAACAGTCCCATGGCCTTACTGACCCTCAACCCCAACTGCGAGAAAGAGGTGAGGACACTAACACTAGATATCGCACAATATATCGCTAAATTATAGTTAACTCGATAATACTATATGAGTAATTCCATGGATGTGACATCAAGACATAAATTCACAGAGAAAGTAAATGTGAACATTATACTGAAACATCTGTTTATATTTTCCAAAACTACTCACCACAGAGTTATGGGATCAGAAAAACATCATTCTGTAAACATGTCTTCATATTTAAAATGAGGAAAATAAACATGCATTATCCAATAGATCCACTAAATCCAGTCAGATGAATGAATGATGTGTAAGTAGGCAGAAGGATCATGAAGACGTCTTATTATCTGCTCATCATCATCATCATCATCCTGCAGCTTCACTTCAGTGTGAAACAGATGCTGTAGACTGCGTCACGATCACACACACACACACACACACACACACACACACAGAGACAGACAGAAGTGTTAATAGATCCGGCAGAGTTTGAGAGCAGCTCAGAGAAACACACAGCTCTAGCGCAGGATCTGGAGATGGATTGATGGATCGTGTTTTTGACTGTTGAGTGATGCGTTTGCTGACTGACCACTGCTTCTGATTCACAACAGATGGACGATGTCATTGACGACATCATTGGTTTGGAATCAAGTTACAGTGATGACATCATGGGACTGTCGCTGGACCCCGGACTTCAGATGGCAAACACGGTATTGAACATTTTTTTACCATTTCTATTACACTAACACATTACATTACACTTGTATATATGTGTGGTTGTGTATGTGTGGTTATATATATATATATACAGTGGGGGAAATACCAAAGACATCCATATACAGTATACAGGGAAAAAATATTGAACACATGAAGAAAGGGAGGTGTATTTGGGCAGTGAAAGCCCAGACAGCAGCTGAAATCTCTCAGTAGTTCTTCAGCAACCCTCTGCCCTTCCTCAGTGTAAATGAATATCAGCTGCTTCAGTCCAACATCTACATTAGCAGGAGGATGAAGATCAAACCATTTCAGCAAGACAATGATCCAAAACACAGCCGAGGAGACTCTCAAATCAATTAAATAAAAAAAGAATGTAGTTATTACTTAAATGTATTTTGACTTGTATTTTATTGCAGACAATACAACAAACATTATTGAATGTGTTGCTCGTGATTTTTATTGTTTGTTTTTAAATAAACACGTACTCCAATTTTGGTTCTTGCAACATATTTCAAGAAAAGTTGAACAGTAAAGCATTTACCACTTTGTAATGTTGCTGTTCCTTTTCACAACACTTAAAAGACGTTTAGGGACTGAAGACACCAAGTGATGAATTGTTTCAGGTGTAATTTTTTCCCATTCTTCCTGCAAGCAAGTCTTAAGGTGGGCAACAGTACAGGGTCTTCGCTGTCGCATTTTATGCTTCAAAATGCGCCACACATTCTCTCTTGGAGACAGGTCGGGACTGCAGGCAGGCCAGTACATACCTGTATTCTCTTCCTCCTCAGCAGGACCTTGTAATGTCGGCAGAATGTGGTTTTGCATTGTCTTCTTGAAATATGATTGGGCGTCCCAACAGTCAAAAACACTGATGAAGTATACACTAACCTGCGCATTATACAGACACTAGATGGAGACAAAC
>CAIGQV010019158.1:5373717-5428078 GCA_903798115.1 Danio jaintianensis
ACACACACACACACACACACACACACACACACACACACACACACACATTTGTTTTTGTGAAAAGTGGGTACATTACATAGGTTTCCATTGATTTTATACAGCACAAACCGTATTTAGTATTGGCCTAACCCCACCCTACCCCTAAACCCAACCATCACAGGAAACAGTGTACAGCTTTACTCTCTGATTAAACTCATTCTGGGGGATTTATAAGCTTTTGGAGAAACGAGGACATCAGCTGTGTCCTCATATTTCACCTCCTTTTTGTAATACCTGTGTCATACCTATGTCATTATACAGATTTGTGTCCTGACATGTCACAAAAACACGCACACACACACACACACACACACACACACAAAGTGGCTGGGGCACTGCATAAAAAGAGGATAGTCGACCACTGTCAAAAAGGAGCGCTATAAAAACATGCTAAAATCTTTTTTGTTGTATATATTTTTTAAACTTAATATGTTGTTTCCACTTGATCCAGACTAGTCTAAATTAACTTATGATACATTTAGAACATTTATTTCCATCAAAATTTCTTTTGAAAAACAAAAATCGGTTACACAGAAGAGCTTTTAACACCGTAATTGTTCTGCTGAAAGTCATTGCTGAATTAATTTTACTAATAAAAATTCTGCAGAGCTGTAATTTTATTAATAAACCTCACTTACAAACTTTTCACAAAGCTTCTGCCATTCTGCCAAATGTTTTCTCATTTGGATTTTGTTTTTATCTAACAACTTAATCAACAAGCACTGCAAATTAGATGTTCACACATCTGAGTGATTATAGTTTGTTAAAAGTGATCGGTCATAGCAGTTATAAGTCGGTAACATTATAAGCAAGGCAATTTTATGTATATAGCCTATTTCAAACGCAATGGTAATTCAAAGTGCTTTACATAAACAAGAATAAAAGAAAAATATAAGAGATAAAAAAAAGTGTTAAGATCAATTTCAAATGTGTTTAAACAGGTTAAAAGAATGAAAAAAGAAAAGAAAGACATAATAGTGCGATCTGTGGGACGCAGCACAGTGCTCATTCAGTAAAGGCACAGCTAACCAGATGTGTTTCAGTCTTGATGTGAATGTGCCTAATGCTGGAGCACATCTGATCATATCTGGAAGCTGATTCCAGCAGCGGGGGGCGCTGTTAGTAGCTGAAGGCCGATTCCCCCTGCTTTGACTGAACCCTTGGAGTTTCTAATTTACTTGATCCTAAAGATCTGAGGGATCTGTTAGGTTTGTATTCAGTGAGCATATCTGTAATGTATTGAGCTTCTAGGCCATTTAGTGATGTATAGACAAGTAGTAATACTTTAATCTATTGTGAATGTAACTGGGAGCCAGTGTAAAGACCTGAGGACAGGTGTGATGTGCTCTGATTTTCTGGTTCTGGTCAGAATCCTGGCAGCAGCTTTCTGGATGAGCTGCAACTGTCTGTCTTTTTGGGAAGGCCAGTGAGGAGTCCATTACAGTAATCCACCCTGCTGCTGATAAAAGCATGAACAAGTTTCTTTAAGTCTTCACTGGAAACAAAGCATCTAATTCCTGCAATGTTTTTGAGATGATAGTATGATGACTGATTTACTGCTTTGACATGACTATTGAAATTTAGATCTGACTCCAGGGGGGGTTGTGAGTCTCTCTACTGTTGCAAAGAGAGTGGGAGTGTTGCTCAAGTTGCTGTTTATAAGGTTTGAAAAGAAAGTCTGCCTAGCAATGCTTAGCTCCACATAAAGACTGTCTTAATAGACGTTATAATGGACTACAAGTTTCGGCCTCCTCCACATGTGTCTTATCATCATTTGTACTGCTCTTTAATTTCTCCAAGGTGCTTTTTGTCTCTCAGTCCTCTTCCTGACTTTAACAGGAGCAATGTCCTCCATGACATCCTTAACTTTAAAGGTACACAAATCAAGGAGAGAATCAACAGAGTCTGCAGATATGCTTGGTGCTAGCGATATGGCCTTCATAAACTGCTCACTAGTGATCTCATTTATGCATCTCTTTCTGACAGGGACAGAAAGAGTCAGTTCTGGCTGGAGTGATCAATATATCAAAGAAAATACAGAACTGATCAGATCCTTAACAACAGTCAATTAATGTGTAAACCCTTAGTTATAAGTAAAGCTAGAGTGTGTCCACGATTGTGCGTGGGTCCGTGTGCATGCTGAGTCAGATCAAAAGTGCTTAAAACAGTCATGAGTTCTTTTACAGTGTTGATTTCTGGATTATCAATGTGAACATTAAAATCCCCAGCAATAGTAAAATAGTCAAATTCAGAGGTTACTATTGATAGCAGCTCTGTAAAATCATCAATAAAAGTTGGAGAATATTTTGGAGGTCTGTAGATAATGATCAGTAAAATGCGTGGAGCACCCTTTAGTGCTATGCTCAGATATTCAAAGGACAAATAGTCACCAAATGACACTTGTTTACACTCATAGACATCTTTAAACAGAGCAGCAATGCCTCCACCTCTCCTATTAGCTCTGCAAACACTCATAAATCAAAGTTAGGAGGGGCTGCTTCATTCAGGACTGCTGCACTACAACTGTCATCTAGCCAAGTTTCATTTAAAAGCATAAAATCCAGGCAATTTGTGTTCCTAGAATTATTGATTAGAAGTGACTTATTGTTAAGTGATCAAATGTTTTTTAATGTTAACTTAACAGTTTTATTTACTGTCCCTACAGTAGTCTCTGAGTTACATTTTATAGGCAGCGGGTTTTAATGATTTGCAACACGACTTCTGATTATCTGATTATGCTCCGTAGACAACCCTAATGTGAAGTAGACAAATGTATGTTCATACTACTGAATGTTCACATGTACAAAAACGCACACATCACATGTCGACCGATACTCCTGTTTCTAGCGCATGCATACAAAAATTTTGCTCACACACATCTATGAAACACATTCATACACAATTGGTAGATCTGATTAGGAACATAATAAAATGCACTGCTCCTGCTCGTGATGAAGGCCTGGGTTGATCATTTAGACATTACAGTGTTTCATTATCTGACGCAGACTTGAACTACTAGTAAAGTGCAATTCCAGTTGTCTACAGAGTGTATGATCCTGAGCGAGGGAAGCATCTTCAGCAGATATGATAATGGCCATTTCGATTCCAGCACATGCTGTGACGAATCCTCAAATGAATTGAACTTTGATATATCTTAAATCTTTGATAAATAAACAATTGTGTGACTAAATTCTGACCTTGGATGCATGACCTCCAAAACAAAAAGAGAAACACAATGGATTGAATACACAGACAACATTCATGTCATTTTACCTGTAATGGACTCATTCATTAATTTTCCTTCAGCTTAGTCTCTATTTCAGAGGTCACCACAGCGGAATGAACCGCCAACTATTTCATATATGTTTTATGCAGCAGATGCCCTTCCAGCCGCAACCCAGTACTGGGAAACACCCATATGCACTCATTCACACACACACACACACACTCATAAACTACGGCCAATTTAGTTCATCAATTCCCCTATAGCGCATGTGTTTGGACTGTGGGGGAAACCGGAGCACCCGGAGGAAACCCACGCCAACACGGGGAGAACATGCAAACTCCACACAGAAATGCCAACTGACTCGAACCAGCATCCTTTTTGCTGTGAGGCCACCGTGCCGCCGAAATGTACTCATCTTAATCAAAATGTACACAAGTATCTGATGATACTGCTCGAGGGGCACAGCCTGATTACTTTTTCCCTACTACATTTACAAAATGAAGTGTGTGTGTGAGTGTGTGTGCTGTACAGAATGCAGCAGTACAGGCACCACAGCATTTCCTCCATTTATCATGAATGTCACACTGAGCCTCTCTCTCTCTCACACCCACACACACGCACACACACACACACACACACATAAACACTGAAACAAAAATGAAAGAACATGAATGAATCACACAAGCGGAAGACAAGTTAGCGGTAAAAGCAGGAAATCACTTTTGCCTGACCGTGAGGGGATTTCACAAATGTAATCACACAAACAAACTGATGTGTGTGTGCATTGTTTTTATTGCGTGTATATATATATAGTGGGTAAACTGCAAACTGCATGCTTAGGTTTGGTAATGAATTTGAATGGTATGTGGTAAAAAATAAATATGTAAAATTTTAAATGTAATAAAACAAGCATTAAGTACATTGAATTTAAGTTGATCACAACAACAATTTGTGCTTTCATTTAAGAGAATAATAATTGTATTTTCAATAACAGTGTTTCTATGTTTGTTTATTTAACTGCTATTTTCATCTATAACACTCCATTTTTGCATCTCGTTTAAATACACTATGAACAGCAGCTACGCTAATTATTCTCTTTATTCTCTATTTCCACCTGGGGATACTCATCCCGAGGTCCCCAGAGATTATGCAGCGCCATTGATGCGATCCAAGACCTGTGAAGAGATGATCCCAAGGTTTCCATAATCCTGGACCAGGTCGTATCCCGAGCTGATGCTGTGGTCGTCATGGAGGAATGGACTGAATGAGCCTGATTACTGAATGACCACCGTGATAAACGAGTCCCCACATTGATCCTGCGGGCCAGCCTGACCGCCCGCCGGTGCCCTACTCAAACCTGCAGCTTCTCCACGATGGACGTCCAGCTTCTCCAGCCTTCAACGCCTAGACTGCAGCTCTGAACAGGAAGTTTGGACAGATGAATAATGGTCGTGCCCAACAGAGCCTGGTTTCTCTCAAGGTTTTTTTTTCCCCTTCACTTCGTCAGTTGGTGGTTTTTTTCCTCGCCGCTGTCGCCACTGGCTTGCTTGGTTTGGGACTTGTAGAGCTGCGCATCAATGGATTTGCTCTTCAGTGTTTGAACTTTCAGCAGTGAAATTTAAACCACACTGAACTAAACCACACTGAACTTCAACTCTGAAATCTGGACTTTACTAGAACTATGTTAAGCTGCTTTGACACAATCTACATTGTAAAAAAAGCGCTATATAAATAAACTTGAATTGAATTGAACAACTGAACTTTGTTTTTGAATTGAATTCAATTTGAATTGAACCTTTTTATATACTATAATAAACCATTTTGTTAAATATCTTTATCATGAAATATTTTTTCTTAACCACGTTGGTTTTTGTGTTTCTATCAGAGTTAAAGAATGTTTTTACAGTGAACTTTACAGCAGCTTACAACCACACGTGTGGGCGAATTCACATATGGTTGACAATATCTTCACTATTATGCAGCACATGGGGCCGTCCCTCTGCTTTTACATTCACTGACCTTTTTCTTAGCTTTCATAATTGCGCATGTTAGTAAAACATTTAGGTTTGAGCGATTGCACAGCCTAAAAAAAACTCGCTGACACTTCTGACAGTACTTAGACAGAGCGATGATGTGATCTGCTTGTGTGTGGTTTTGGACTGATGTGTGCTGCTGTCGGTCAGATCTCTCCGTCGGTCTGTGTGCTTATATTCCCATCAATATGCACTGCAGCGGTGTGTATGTGTGTTCAGTCGGCAGGTGCACGTATCACTGCGAGTGCTTTCAGCTTCTTGTGACAGAGAAATGATGACTGTCTTCACACACATAAACTCACGTTAAATGTCAGATATTAGCTGTTTCTGAAAGCCACTGGAGCTAAAATATTTGCAGCGTGTGGGCAGTGCGTCTGAGTGTGTGTGTGTATGTGAGTCAGAATCGGCTCTCACATGTGTGTGGGCAGCTTCCAGATGGCTCCTCCAGCAAGCACACAAATGTCACTCTGATAACAAGCTGAAAGAGAGTGAGAAAAACAAGTTGTTGGAAGCACGCATACATTCGAGCTCGTAAACAACACTGGAGATGATTATTAGTGCAGAATCATATAGGCGACTCCTACATCTCAACTTCAAATGCAACCGATCTCTTTAATACCTCAAATGTTTCGCCATGAGAGCAGTTGCATTAAACAAGCAGGTGGACATTTTTAAATAAGTCATCTGCTTCTCAGAGTTTGATGAGAGGACTCTTCAACGCACGTCAAGATTTTGCCAAGTACGATGCGATGATCCTGGATTAACATCTATGTTGATCCTGGAACATCATTTTTGTTGGAAAATGTAATCTATACCTATTCCCTACCCCTAAACCCAAGCATAACTGTAAATTATTCCCAAAATCAGAGGGATAACAATCATGTAGAAGTGCAAAAACCTAGCCGTAAGCCTTAACTTAACATAAATGGTAAACGTATCCTCTAATTATGATTGGCTGATTGGAATGTTGTTCCAGGATCAACATAGATGTTAATCCAGGATCAGAAAAACTGAATTAACAAAATCCTACTTGGTGAAATCCGGTTGGCGTACTTCAACGGTACATCTGTATGCTCAGACGTGCTCAAATAAAGTCTGCAATCTTTAGCATGAGTGCAAACATTAACAAGTTCTTGAACCTGGAGCACTGAAAGAGCACTGGACAGCACTGAGCATCTGTGTTATTGTTTGACTGGACTAATCAAACAATAACACAGATTCATGCATAAAATTTATAGAAAGATTTTAAACCAACTAATGCAAGATGGGAAAATGCAATCTGTGTTGGTGTCTTATTATGGTCGTGTGCATTTTAGGGGTAATTAGAAGTCCATGTGTTTGGTGTTTGAGAAAGGCAAGCAGTGTTGAATGTGAACTGCTCCTGTGTTAGTGCTGACATGGCCCCGTGGCTCCTAGTGTTACACGCTGTGGCCACCATTGTCTGCGATTTGCAGAAAGAGCTGTTCATCCCATCATTCAGCATTGATTGAAAACAATAGACTAGAACTGTGATAATAAGAAACAGCAGCAGGATCTTCATTAACACAGAATGAAAAAGCCAACGTAGAGCTTTTAAGGCAACAAGGTGCAAATATAAATATACGAACATTAGTGAAAAGTGCATTGCAAAATGAATAGTAATAAGGAAAGTGCTCAGAAAAAGATCTCTTCACCATCTTTACTATTGCAGTAATTTGAAAGTTAGGCTTGTTTTCCATCTGATATTAACATGCCTTTGCTATGACCTGATCAAGGGTGGTCTGCATTTCCACTTGCTGTTACTGGTGGTCTGATTTCGTCAAGACCCTTCCCTCTTATTATGTCCTGCTCTACTCTACATGCTCTTATTAGCCAGAAGGAGATCAAGCAAATAAATTCATGTGATACGCCAATATGATTTTGAGTGGTTGCCATTGTTATGGTTTCTTTCTGTGTGCTTTCTCACAGCACGTAACAATGTCGATCATTTATTCGGGCTTCAGGCTCGAAACAGGGTACTAGTTAGTAAACAGGGCCATGGAGAACTGGAGTTGCTGATATAGACGGTGATGAGGATGGAGAAGCAGGTGAAGGGATGTAAACACTCTCCAGAACACACTCACACCGTTAATTAATAATAATAATAATAATTCCTTACATTTATATAACGCTTTTCTGGACACTCAAAGCGCTTTACACATTAGGGGGAATCTCCTCATCCACCACCAGTGTGCAACATCCACCTGGATGATGCAACAGCAGCCATATTGCACCAGACCACACACCAGCTGATCAGTGGAGAGGACACAGAGTGATGAAGCCAATTATCATATGGATGGTTAGGAGGCCATGACGGACAGAGGCCAGTGGGCAAATTTGGCCAGGATATCAGGGTTAAACCCCTACTCCTTTCAAAGGACATCCTGAGATTTTTACGTCTCATCCGAAAGACAGTGCTCACTGAGCAGTATAGAGTCCCCTTCACTATATTGGGGCATTAGGACCCACACAGACTGCAGGTTGAGCGCCCCCTGCTGGTCTCACTAACACCACTTCCGGCAGCAACCTAGCTTTCCCATGTGGTCTCCCATCCAGGTACTGACCGGGTGCAGCCTTGCTTAGCTTCAGTGGGCGACCATGTGAGAGTTGCAGAGAGCTAGCTGCCGGCTGTCGATTCAACCACTCACTCTGTTCTGTGTGTCGTTTCATCTTGTAGTTGATAAGTTCAACCAATGTTGTACTATCCTCTGATGTGACTTGATATGATCTGATTTGAGTCATAGAGGAGCAAGGTAACAAGTGCAGGTCGTAAAGAATAATAAATCAATGAATTTAAAATGAAAAGGTTTCAGTGTCCAGCTGGTGAATATGTGACCACCTGGCGTTTTTTTCTCTCTCTCTCTCTTTTTCACTGGCCATGGCTGGAGTATCACAGTACTATAAATACCACACCACTGTCAGAGTAATTGATCACTCCAGAGGAAGTCTTTGACTCAGCTACAAATGCAGGACTGAAGAAGAAGAGTGTGCTTGCCATGGAGGCAGCGGGGAACAGCTTGAACAGTCTTTCTTGAGCTTGTTGGGTTCTCATTGATCTCTACAAATGCAGTGAGAGAAAGATCTGATGATATTTAATAGCAATCCTCTGTGTGTGTGGTATCAAGGGTGCAAAAACCTTTGTTGTATTGATATTGCATTCATTTAGTTATATAAATAGTACAAAGCCATAAACGTTGATCTTTATATTATTTGTCTATTACTACTCTTTATGGAAGATAGTTTTTTAAAGCAGTGTAACAAAAATAAACAGGAAAAAGGCAGATCTAAATTAAGTGATATAGCAGCTGTAGCAAAACAACAGAGCTATTAATGAGCTAAATTCAGTATCAATTTAATTACACAACTAAATAAAAGTTAGTTCATTATAATATAGTAACTTATTATAATTTAGGATCAAATAAATGCTGTTGACTTAAAGGTATTATCCCAATTCCACATCTTCTATCTTTCAATAGCTATGTGGTGTCAAAGGTTAATAATATATTTAACTGCAGCAGTCAATGAGATTGGCAGAGTTAAGTTAGACACTTCAAGGTTCTTGTGGTTTGCTGCAGCTACCTCAGTCATGGCAGATCACATGGTGTGATCAATGATGACCACATTACTTAAAAAAATATATTAGAGTGACATTTGAGATATAAGTTGTGTTGACACTGAGATACAAGTTCCTGAGTCCAGTCCAGTGTCTGCTCCAGTTTCCGAGCCCAGTCCAGTGTTGCATCCAGTTCCAGAGCCCAGTCCGGTGTCGGCTCCAGTTCCCAGGCCCAGTCCAGTGTCGGCTCCAGTTCCAGTTCCCAGTCCAGTGTCGGCTCCAGTTCCCGAGCCCAGTCCAGTGTCGGCTCCAGTTCCTGAGCCCAGTTCAGTGTTGGCTCCAGTTCCAGAGCACAGTCCAGTGTTGGCTCCAGTTCCCGACTTGAGCCGACACTGGATTTGGTTCAGAAACTGGAGCTGACACTGGACTGGGAACTGGAGCCGACACTGGACTGGGTTCTGGAATTGGAGCTGACACTGGACTTGGCTAGAGAACTGGAGCAGACACTGGACTGGTTTCAAGAACTGGGGCTGACTGGACCAGTCCAGTGTCAGCTTCAGGTCCTGAGCCCAGTCCAGTGTCGGCTCCAGTTCCCGAGCCCAGTCCAGTGTCCCAACAAAAGTCCAGGGTCGGCTCCAGTTCTCAAGCCCAGTCCAGTGTCTACTCCAGTTGCCATGCCTAGTCCAGAGTTAGCTCTATTTCTTGAGCCCAGTCTAGTGTTGGCTCCAGTTCCTGAGCCCAGACCAGTGTTGGCTCCAGTCCTCTAGTCCGGTCTAGTGTTGGCTCCAGTTTCCAAGCCCAGTCCAGTTAGTCCAGCCCTAGAGTCAGCTCCACATGGTGTTAGCTCTATCTCCTGTAAATTGCTCAGTGTCTGAGTTGTACAAGTGCCTTGACCCATTGGCTCCTATCTAGTTTCCAGCTCTGCCAGCCCCAGTCAGGCCTCCAGCCCTGCAAGTTTCCCACCTGTCTCTTGCTCTACTGGATCCCCTCTGATCATTAGCTCTACCAACTAAACATCATTCCTCAGTTTTTCTGGTCTGCCTCCTCCATGGCTCCTCCCACTGCCAGGTCTATCATCTTAGCTGTGGCCTGGGTTCCACCTGACTCCTCCTGCTCCTAATGGTCCGCCCCAGTCTCCCCTGTCAGTTTCCTTCCTGGTTCTTTCCATTTTCATTGCCACCCTGGTTCTCTGCTTCCCCAATTTTCCTGGTTCAGATCTGGTGGTTTGGGTGTCAAAAAACAAAAAACTAGGCTTTGACTCTAAACCAGTATTTCAACTGTCTTGGTGGAAAAGTGATCTCGGTGGACCAGAGGACATTATTAGTGATCAGCCATGGTCTCTGTTCTGTTTGTTCTGACCGCTTCCGCAGTATGTGTGTCTGCAAAATTACAAGCTGGGAACCTTCATGATTGTCTTGTGTGTGTGCGTGTGCGTGTGCATGTGTGAGTGTTAGCGGTCAGATAATGTCAGTGTAACAGAAGTGAGAATGTTAGAGATGGAGAGGAAATGAGAGTAAGGCTTCTGTCTTCTGCTCTTTACTCCAAAGCACACAAGGGAAAATGTGCACACACACACATACACACCATGTGACAGTATGACCATGTGCTAGTCACACTGAAAAACAGTGATGTTGCATAAATTACTGAAAATGTGTTTACTTTTTCTTTTTAGTGTACATGATTTTGAGATGATGAGACCACAATAAAACAACCAAAAAGTTTTCGAGAGGGCTGATGGTCACATTAACTTTAAAGCTGACATAATATCAGTGCTATCTGTGGTCTTACCTGCTGGTCAACACTTCCCCACGAGCAATCAATTAATGCTTTAACAGCAGATCATATCAAAACTAGAATGCTTTTTTGCCATAAAACACAGTCAGGTAAGTATGTAAAAGTTTGGTGGTCAAACGTAAAGCAATGCATGTGTGGTCAAGCTGCCAGAAGCAGAGCCAATGATGCGAGCTGCCATATGGAAGCATGTACTGCAGCAGCCTATCACAGCAGCCCTGGGCTGGGATGTAGGAGGAAGTGACCAATGGGCTGCAAGCTGTGCCGGTACATTCCCCAGCTCTTAAGAGGTTAATAAGCAAAGCTGCTCGGCTTCCTGCCAGCACGTCCAGCAGCTCAGAGACGTTCCCACAATGAGTGAAAGCTGCATCACGACAGGACTGAGTCTAATTATACACCCACAGAGAGAGGGAGAGATAGGAGGGGGTCACAAAGGGCGAGCGAGCTGAAGTTTGTGTGTGTGTGAGTCTCTCTCTCTCTCTGAGTGTGTGTGTGTGTGTGTTAGAGAGAGAGAGAGAGAGAGAGAGGGAGAGAGAGAGAGAGAGAGAGAGAGAGAGAGAGAGAGAGAGAGAGAGCATGCTCACAACGGGTGACACAGGAAAAATACAGAAGATACAGCAAAAGAGTGACTAGGTGAGGACAAGAAAAGGAAAAAGACACAGTTTAGAGCATCACACTGGATATCCCTGTCTGTCTGCTGCGCTGCTGCTGCTTCCCATGATCACTCAGTGTGTTTCTCACCATAAAAAGACACCCAGAGAGGTAGGACACTTCTGAATGTGTGTATGCTCCTGTTGACAAGTGTGACAGAATAAGCGTTACTGAGAGTCTTCATGAGACGATATGTTGTGTGGGTATTTTAGCAATGATGAGTCCAAATGTGTGAGAGAGTATGTTGTTCAAAGTCTCCGGCTTAACATGGAAAGCACAAGCGCAGGGTTTGGAGCGGAGCACATTTAGAGGACAGTGTTGAAACTGCTGGAAAGAGGTAATAAGGGAAGCTGATAGGGCCTCTCAGACATGGCTTTGCAGTTCTGCTCTCTCAAAAATGAACCGTGGACTCATTTCAACCAAGGCCGACTAGATCAATCATTATCCCACCTGGTGAAGTAGTTGTTTTTATTTTCATTAAAGAAATATTGGCGTGTTTGTATTATTGTTTATTGTTATTATTTGGTAAGTCATTCAGAGAACTCTGACAGAACATTTTCATGGATTTATTTATACAAGTGTGTGCATCAGTGGCTGTTTAAGGATGTTTTTTTACACTTACTGGACTATTCAAATGTTTGGTTTGATGTGAATGCGAATTTCTATCATGAAGGCTATCCAAAGACAGCAGGTGTGATAAAGCATCCTATAAATATTGACTATTTTTGCATTGGGGTATTTTTTTGAAAATCGAATTAAACAGTGAAGCTATGGGAAATGCATCCCTATATTAGTGAAGAATACGGACGGTTTAAGATCTCTGTCAGTTAACTCAGTGATTCTCAAGCAGCTGCTGCCTCTTTAAGATGTCTATTTTTACAGTAGCACTGGCACACGTGTGTGTGTGTGTGTGTGTGTGTGTGTGTGTGTGTGTGTGTGTGTGTGTGTGTGTGTGTGTGTGTGTGTGTGTGTGTGTGTGTGTGAGTGAGGTGGAGGCAGTGAGGAGTGAGTCTGTGGGTGTGTGAATAGAGTAGTTCTGCTGGTTTGTGCTTCTCTATGGGAAACTGGGTGGCGAATCGTCTGCTGGTTAATTAATCGCTCAATCTGCAGGTTCGCTCAGGCAAAGGTTATTTGAATCAGTGTTTTTGTCTTGTTTTGTGTAAAAATACATTTGTCCTTAAAACAAGACTGCGTGAAATTATTTTTATTTATACTTTAGTTTAATTTAATTAAATTTTCAGAAGTCACTGGGCATTTAAAGCTTAGCCAAAAATAGTTCACTAAAAATCTTTAATTTCCCTTATGGTTTACTCACCCAGGTACCAATCGTTGATTTTTGCACACACATTTTTGCATCTCTGCCAGATTATAGTAAATGGTACAATTATCTGGTGTCCAGAGAAAGTGAACGTGTCTGAAATTTAAGCTCAAAATGCCCAACAATTCATTTAATATATAGCTAGCCAAAGTTCTTCTGAATTGGGTGTAAGCTGTTGTGTGTGTGCCTTTAAATGCAGAAGAGGGAGGAGCTTTTACATGCTATTCTGACACTGCAGAAATAATAAACAAACAGATCAAACACAGCCAAAATAAATGTCAGAAATTACCAGTAGCGGATTAAAGCGTAGATGTTCAAGCAGGGGCACTAGGGGGGAAATGTTAGGACGATTCTAAGGTCCCACGCCGTTTAGGGGCCCCCAGAGATACTATTAGGGGCCCGCACCTCATCCCCCCTCTCTTCACTTTTGTCCCGCTACAGTTAGGTTATGATGAAGAAGAAGATGACAGCACTTCAAGACTGGACCAGAACATCTCTCAGTGGTTTGAGTTGTTGAGTTGATTCAATTCATCATGTTGTGGATCCCCCATACACACAGTTTGTAATTAAATATAGAGAGAAATAATAACTAATACACCGATTGTTGCTTGATTTTTAACTAAATAACTACAGATTGTACATGTTTGTGAAAATAAAGAGGCTATGTCTGTTACTGTGATTGTTTGCATTGCCTCTCATGCATCATTACACCTAACGGGAAATGACTCAGCCGTCTGTACCAGTTGTGTGACTGTATTGGTAGTTTTAATGCCTTGGTTTTGCAAGTTATAGTTGCTGATTGTGTGCCTAGTTGTGTTCTGGTGCAATTGCAATGCACCAATGTTAAGTTTTAAAATATTTATTTCAAATATTTATTTTAAAGTTAAATAGTATGGGGAACCAGGAGTGCCGGTTAGAAATAAAATGAAGAGTCAAATTGTCTATTTAATAATTGAAGCATTAAAATGTGTATAGGGTGTCACGGTGGCGCAGTGGGTAGCATGATCGCCTCTTAGCAAGAAGGTCGCTGGTTCAAGCCCCGGCTGGGTCAGTTGGCATTTCTGTGTGGAGTTTGCATGTTCTCCCCGTGTTGGCGTGGGTTTCCTCCGGGTGCTCCGGTTTCCCCCACAGTCCAAACACATGCACTATCGGGAAATTGGGTAAGCTAAATTGTCTGTAGTGTGAATGTGTGTGAATGGGAGTGTATGGGTGTTTCCCAGTGATGGGTTGCATCTGGAAGGGCATCCGCTGCGTAAAACATATGCTGGATAAGTTGGCGGTTCATTCCGCTGTGGCGACCCCTGATTAATAAAGGGACTAACCCGAAAAGAAAAGGCATTCAATACATTTAATTTTCAGTTTACATTTTTATTTTTGGAGCTGGCTATAAAGTAGTTGATGCATTTATTTATTTATTTATGAGGTGAACAGTTGAATAAACATTGTGCCTCTTTTGTTCAACAGCACTTGAAGAACAGCAATGTTTAATAATGTTTTCGAAGTGTCATAACCTCTGTGCTTGAACAGCCAAATATGAAAAAAACAATATTACAAAAATGTATTCCCATCGTGTTAAATTTAATAACACTCTTTACTGAAATATCTCTACTGTCCTACCTGCAAAGCATGAAAAAGGCCAAATAAAAGGATGAACTGCATTCATTTACCTGTAATTAATGGTTAACAATATTATAATGCTGCATTCGAATTCATTTAAATTAGAATTAGTAACAAATACCATCTTTTCTGGGGTTTATTTTTTCATGTGCAAATTGCAGCATAGCTAAACATCTTAATTTAACCTGCATTTAAAAACCATACAAACTAGACAATTATTTAGAGGAGGTCAACACAAAAAAAAGTCTTCACAAGTACGAATATTTAAGATCACTTAAATACTGTAACACATGAACAAAATAAAAAATAACCACAACAAGTTGGATCATTTTTGTGATGTGCTCCACAAGTGAGACGGAGACAGAGACTAGTTTATTCAATGCTATAAAAGTAAAGATAAATAAATGTAAAGAAGAACAGAAAATGTGTGCGGTACAAGTACCAGACTCCTTAGCAGTATGCAGAGGGATCACTCAATTAAATATAAATTAATGTTAAAACACAATACATTTTCATTTCCCTGTGGCTACCCCTGATAAATTTACCAGGAGTAAATTTATAAAGGGCTACCCCTTATTTATCATGGGTCGCCACAGCGGAGTGAACCGCCAACTATTCCAGCATATGTTTTACGCAGTCGATGCCCTTCCAGCTGCAACCTAGTACTGGGAAACACCCATACACTCTCACATTCACACACACACTCATACACTACGGCCAATTTACTTCATCAATTCACCTATAGTGCATGTGTTTGGGCTGTGGGGGAAACCGGAGCACCCGGAGGAAACCCACGCCAACACGGGGAGAACATGCAAACTCCACACAGAAACGCCAACTGACCCAGCTCGATGCCAACACGAACCAGCAACCTTCTTGCTGTGAGGCAACAGTGCTAACCACCGAGCCACCACATTCTACCTAAGAAGCTGCATGCGAGTTGAAAGTGCATATGTGATGAGTCTCTGACAGACGAGTGAATGAGCAGATCTCCATGAGCAGGAGGACATCAGCAGCTCCTGAAAGCTGGCTTAGATGCTGCAGCCCTATTTATACCATCAGGGCTCACCCGTGCTTTGAAGAAGCTTTACACCCAGAACTCCACTAATCCTGCTTTGGCCTCAACCATCAGAGGATTAGCAGTGCTATCGCTCTATCTCTATCTCTTTTTCTCTCAATGGATCATTCATTGTTTCTCTGCAGCTGCATTCAAGTCCATTTGTTAGACAGCAGTCACAACACAACCAAATGTATCTGCTGTATTTTACCCATGACTAGTGGTGCCTGTAAAAACTGTTATAGGTCATCATTAATGTTAATGATTTGAAACAAACACCCAGGCCAAAGTATTAAATCTCTAAACCAATAACATGCATTGAACCCATTATTGTTGTTGTTGATAACCTTAAGAATTAATACAGTTGACTGCTTCATCTTCTTCCACAGAAGTTTGCTTCCTTGTACTGTGTCTTATTTAAAAAATAAAAAGCTCTGCACAAATATACATCCCTCAGACAGAAACCAGGACAGCATTAATAAACCATCCACTGGTTCTGGTCCTTCACGTCAAAGCAAACTTTCTCATCTTCTCTTCCAGTTGTGCTGCTGACCTGCAGACTTCTTGGTGTCTCACCTTGTGTTTGGAGGTAACTGTGACTGCATCTTTAGAGAGTGGACAGATATGTCACCTGAGAGTGATGAATGGCTGATCAGGCCCCATCAAGACCATTGATACAGTGGTTGCCTAGCATCATAAAACGAGCAGCACTCTGCTTTTTTGAAAAGTCTTTTCTAAAGTCAACAAAAATGCAGTCTATTTTACCTTACCTTACCTTGAGTTCCATATCCAACCTCAAAACCTTCAATACCATTAATGTTCTTTTACCTTTGTCTCGTTACCATAATTGTCTCTTCTTAATTCATAATTTGACTTATAATTCTTTTCTGGACAAGTGCCATTTTGCGGAAAGCCCTGGTGTGGGTGTGTATTATGCAAATTACTAACCTTGTGCACGCTGACCACATCATTTACTTTCTGTGATAAATAGCCCTTCTCTAGCTCACTTCTTCTGAGCGTTTCCCTTGTTATTTTGCCTGCCATTCCTGTGTCCTGTGTATGCCGCCAAATACTCCACCAGTGATGGCACAAATTACTTTGAAACTCATTGCACAAGCTACACAGTTGGCCGTGCACCAAAACTAACTGACCCGTCAAACTGCTGTCAGAGAGAAGGTTGTTAAAACACTTCCAGGACTCTACCTATCACCGTCCCCTTCTCCTCAAACTCTGCAAGCAACCCTCCGCTCAGTGCCACACCCGGTCTCGTCTTTCCTGAAAAAACTGAAGCCAACCCCGCCAGGTGCAAGAGGTTTTTGCTATAATGCTCCCTGTTCAACAACTCAGCAACTCATGCTTTACCCCACCGCATTAACTTTTTATGCTCCCTACTTAACAGCAGAGCGTTGGAATGGGCTACGGCCATCTGGAGGATGGAGGAAGCCACTTTCCCCACTTTTGATAATTTCCTCAGTCACTTTCGGGAGGTTTTCGAGCATCCTGCTGATGGTTAAAGCACCGGTGATCAGCTGCTCTCTCTGACACAGGGTAAAAGAACCACGGCAGATTACACCCTGTCTTTCTGCACTCTTGCCGCCCAGACCACTTGGGTCACTCAAACATTTCTTCTGATGGAATCTCAGCCAGAAGCTTTAATCAGAGCTTGTGTGAACAGATGAAGGAAAAAGCCTGAACAAATTCATTGAACTGCCCTTTCATGTGGATAACCTGATCTGTTCATGATGCCCCACTCAATTCTTACCCCAAACCACATCAGGGAGTCTCCTCCCCCAGAGCCCATGCAACCAGAGGAATGCTGCCAGAGGCTCCAGAGGAACGCTATCCACCTGCCTTACTAGACCAGTTCCACTTCTCTCCCATCGTTATCATTTCTGATGTTGCCCATCAAGATATCTAATGACTCGAGCTATATCAACCTCAGTCTTGATAGATTCAGGATCTGCTGATAATAACGTTGTATATAGTAATATTCCTGTACATACACTTGTCAATTTGTATATTTGCATTCACTATTACTTTTATTTTAAAAATATTTTTATTATCTGTTTTTTGTCCTGTCTCTGTAACTCTGTTGCACTGTAGAAGCTCTGTCACCAAAACAAATTCCTCGTATGTGTGAACATACCTGGCAATAAAGCTCATTCTGATAAAGCTCTTTCTAATTTTGTTTTAGGATATTTGGCCAGAATCTCACTCTAACGTTTTGTGATTCCTCCCTGACAGTGGAGGAGCTAGACACCTACCCGCTTAGTGAAGGAAAGATCCAACAAGTTACCGAAGTTAACCTGCAGGTCAGACCTTTGCACACAGAGAAGTTTATGCTGATTGAAGCATTTAATAAACAAAAAGCATTTCAACTTCCCCCACATCGCCCATGTGACTGTTCCACTATTCTCTGCACTCAACGCTCCAAGAGAACGATCTTTCCTCTATCTCTGCTAGAATCAGAGGCCATGAGTGATTTTATTGAAGAAGAGCTAACTAGAAGAGCTAAGGTATTTATTCAACCCTTTACCTCCCCCCACTTCAACAGGCTTAAAAAAAGATGGGCATTCTCGACCAACTAGGGGGCACTATGAAAACATGGTTATGCCTTTTGGACTTTCCAATAGTCCATCCGTGTTTCAGTCATACATGAATGACATCTTCCAGAAATATGATTGAAAAATGGATAACTGTTTATATCGATGATATCCTGATCTATCCAACTGCTCTGGAGGAACATGTCCAACATGTCAGAGCAGTGTCTTTTAAAACCAACTGTATGCCAAGGCTGAAAAATTTATATTTCCTCTGACATGCATTGCTTTTCTGATACATGCTATCAGTCAGGAGGGTATTGCCATGGACAAGGAGAAATTGAAGGCAGTGTTGGATTGGCCAGAGCCGTTAAAACTCAATGAGTTGTATTGTTTTCTGGGATTTGTTCATTTGTACCTGCATTTTGTTATACATTGCAGCTCCAGTGCAGCACCCCTCACTCCCATGACTAAATGCAACAACGCACGATTAACCTGAATATAACAAGTGAGACAAGCTTTCAGTGAGTTAAAAACTCAATTCACTTCAGCTCCTGTACTACACTATCTGGACCCTAGCTAGCATTTCATTGTTGAAGTGGACATTTCAATATAGGAGTGGGAGCAGTGTTGTCACAACATCAGGGCTCTCTGGCCAAAATGTATCTGTATGCCTTCTTCTCAAGGAAACTGTCAGCTCCCAAATGCAATTACAATATTGGTAACTGCAAGCTACAAGCTATAAAATTAGCATTAGAAGTATGGCATCACTGACTTGAAGGAGCAGCTCATCCATTTACGGTTCTGCATTATGACGGATATCAGTGAAATAAATCGGCAAGTCCAACCACCAGCTGACTGTCCCACCAGATGAACGCAACTTAAAATGAAATGAAACAACAAGTAATTATTGACAATTTTCATATTGGGTGGACTAACCCAGTGCCAGTGTGCTCACCACACACCAGCTATTGGTGGAGCGGAGAGATAGTGATAGAATCAGTTTGGTGGATGGAGTTGACTGGGAGGCCATGATCGGTAAGGGCCAATGGAGAGAATTTGGCCAGGACACCGGGGCTACACCCCTACTCTTTACAAGAAGTGCCATGGGATTTTTAATGACCACAGAGAGTCAGGACCTCGGTTTAACATCTCATCCGAAAGACGGCGCTCACTGACAGTATAGTGTCCCCTTCACTATACTGGGGCATTAGGACTCACACAGACCACAGGTTGCGCGCCCCCTGCTGGCCTCACTAACACCACTTCCAACCTAGCAACCTAGTGTTCTCATGTGGTCTCCCATCCAGGTATTCCCTATCTCAATTTGTTGTTGGATTTGTGTGCACAACACATCTGCGTTTTGAATGTATAACATCTACTAGCACATACTATCTTCCAAGCCTTTATATGTAACATCTAAATAAATATCTGAGCTGCGATTGGTCAAATGTTTGACATGTTCCCTTCAGATGTCAAGATGACAGAGCAGGTTGTGCATATGAATCGTTAAAGAGAGCAAAAAATAAAGATGTTTGGAGACACTACCTTTCAGTTCTCTTTTATGATGAAAAAGATAAACACACTCTCACTTCCTCTTTTGTCATGAATGAAGAGTCCAGTATAGGGTATGGTTTGCGTGTTGAGCCTGTACAGCATGTTGGTTTACATGAAACTTGTGGATCTCCTGTTATGATCCAAGCAGAAGAACAAAACTATTTAGCAGAAGATCAATTATTTAATAAAGAAACACAGGTTAAAATTAATGGCCCAGACAACTTCTCAGTGTTAAATGAACGCTGCCCCAGTCCATGGGGAGTGAAAGTAACCCTGAAGCAGAGCTGCTGTAAGTGAAGTAAAGTAAAGTAGATTCACTTTACAGTCTGACCTTTCGTGGTGACACTTGCAGAACCACTGAAGATAAGAGCAAGAAGAACAGAAAAACAGGCAGACAGACATGATAAAACTGCAAAAACACCATCTCAGTGTTTACTCATTAGCCATTTTGACTTGAATGAATTATTTATATTTCATATAGGACAGGTATAAAGGCTTGAGCACCTTTTGAGATCAGGAGATTGAGGTTTACCTGCACGGAACTTCATTACCTGGTCTCCGTTACACTAGCAGGGGTGTACATCGTCTCATCATGATATAATATTATATATATACAGTGGGTACGGAAAATATTCAGACCCCCTTAAATTTTTCACTCTTTGTTATATTGCAGCCATTTGCTAAAATCATTTAAGTTCATTTTTTTCCTCATTAATGTACACACAGCAGCCCTTATAGATGGAAAAACACTGAGTTGTTGACATTTTTGCAGATTTATTAAAATAAAAGCTGAAATATCACATGGTCATAAGTATTCAGACCCTTTGCTCAGTATTTAGCAGAAGCACCCTTTGATCTAATACAGTCTTTTGGGGAAAGATGGAACAAGTTTTTCACACCTGGATTTGGGGATCCTCTGCCATTCCTCCTTGCAGATCCTCTCCAGTTCTGTCAGGTTGGATGGTAAATGTTGGTGGACAGCCATTTTTAGGTTTCTCCAGAGATGCTCAATTGGGTTTAAGTCAGGGCTCTGAACATTCACGTTATGCATTCAAGAACATTCACGGAATGAAGCCACTCCTTTGTTATTTAAGCTGTGTACTTAGGGTCATTGTCTTGTTGTAAGGTAAATAAAATGTAAAAAAAATCTGGCCAGCATGGTGGCTCAGTGGTTAGCACTGTTGTCTCACAGCAAGAAGGTTGCTGGTTCGAGTCCCAGCTGGGTCAGTTGGCATTTCTGTGTGGAGTTTGCATGTTTTCCCCATGTTGGTGTGGGTTTCCTCCGGGTGCTCTGGTTTCCCCCACAGTCCAAACACATGCGCTATAGGGGAATTGATTAACTAAATTGTCCGTAGTGTATGAGTGTGTGTGTGAATGAGAGTGTATGGGTGTTTCCCATTACTGAGTGGCAGCTGGAAGGGCATCCGCTGTGTAAAACATATGCTGGATAAGTTGGCGGTTCCTTCCGCTTTTGCAACCCCTGATGAATAAAGGGACTAAGCCGAAGGAAAATGAATGAATGTAAAAAATTCTGCAATAGAAATTCAATTCAATGGGATATCAATTGATATTTAAGATATCATGGGCCTAATTTACAGAACCATTTACATTTTTAATAACTCACAAATGAAACCACAGTATATAATTTGATTATTTCATTAGGTTAGGTTACTTTATTTATACCCGAAGGTAAATTTGTTTTGCAGTCAAGAGTCCTTATTCATAACAGTGCCACACAAAAAACTTACATAGTGACAACAACAAATGGACATAAAGACATAAAACATAGACGGACAAAACACTCTTCAAGAAAATGTCTTCAAGTGTCCAGCCTCCAGATTGGCTAGTGACACCCCAATCAGCTTACTTAACTATCTGATCTAGTGTGTTTTTATTCTTAACAGAAAGGTTCCCAAACCATGACACCGAACTAAAAGATAAAACGGATTCAAGAAAAGCATGGTAAAATAAGATCATCATGTGTTTATCAATGTGAAAGGATTCATCTTCCTCAAACAGAATAGTCACTTGTGTCCCTTTTTACACAATGCATTGCAATTCTCGTCAGCATCAATAATTGTGCCAAGGTGTTTGTATGATTGCATACTTTTGACAGTCTGATTTTTAATGGAAGTGTTCGCCTGTATGTGGGCAGCCTTCCTAACATCATATCTTTTGTCTTTAATGCATTTAACTGAAGATATGACTCCTCAGACCATCTGACAAAATAAGTAAGTACTGGACCATGACCTGTTTCATTATCATAAAGTTGGCTGACAATGACCTGTGATCTGCATACTTAATAACCCTGTGAGATCTGCACATTCTGTATCATCCACAAAAATGCACTTTAGTTTAAAACAAAACTTAAATAAAATACACAAGTCAAATACACAATACAGAATTCTTAAATGTGTCCTGCAGCTGATGATTTGATGTAGGGCTGCATAATATATCGTTTCAGCATTGATTCCGCAGTGTGATCATTCGCAATAGTCATATCGCAGGATATGCAATGTTGAGTCTGGATTATAGTTTATCATTTGCATGTGTTTTTGAGGCCTGGGACTATATAATGGTTTTTAAAAGCATTCAGGCATATGAAATTGTACCGTTTGTGACTTTAATAACGATGAATTTGATTGAATCATTTGTATTTTTATTATTCAGTTGCTGTACCTGAATACTGTTAGACGCGAACAATGATCGAACACTGATTATTTCGTTTGTATCTTTTTCTTTAATGCATTTATCTATGCTTGTAGATTGTTTATTAGATTTTATGCAGATTCGCTCCAATACAGATTCATCCCAATCAATCTAAAATGATCAATTATTTCCAAATAGAGCTATTCAAGTCATCTGGTGAGATTGTATTCATATCGCAATATATACAGACCATTTCAATGTGGCGATGTCATTGGCCCATGAACATTTCCTGCTTGTTACCAAACTATTTCATAACAGTAACAAGAGGCAATTTAATAATATCCTAATATTAAAACGGCTGCCATAACATTTGTCAATATGTGTACTTGAGTACCTTTTTGCATTCTTGGAAGCTATGGAAATTCAAAATGTAATACAGGAAATACATTAGGACCATTGTTGTTGTTTACATCCCTCAAAATGGTCCATAGAATGGTCGCAGAATAACAAAATATTGCAATGTTCGATTTTTCCAATATCTTGCAACCCTAATTTGATGTTGCATTGTGACTAGGCATATATGCAGATGGTGTAGTCCATAAACCAGAAGACCAGAAGACCAGAATACGCTTTAGTGGAAATGACTTCATGCAGGTTTGTGGTGTATTTTCCAGCAGGGTTCAGATCCCGATCTCTCCTCCTCACCTTCACCTCCTCTGGTCTTCCGGAGATCTGCTGCATCATAAAGATTTCAGAGCTCAGAAACATGATCAGCCCAAAGAAGTGCTGCGCAAAGGAAAAACGATTCACATACAGTACAGAAATGCAGCTATAGCTGGGTCACTAAATATTGGAATGAATCAAATGCATCTTTAGTCCTTAATAGAGTGCTGTTTGTTGAATCTGATGTCTGTATTTCAATTTTTAAAAAAACATTCATTCTAGGCACATCTGTATATGACTTCTTGAAAAATAAAAAGCATGTTTATGTTCATCAAAATAAATGAATAAAATGTATGTTACCGGCAACGTGTTTAGAATGCCTAGGAAATGTATAGAATGCCTAATGGTTTTAGGCAAAGTATGAAATAACAGTTTTTGTAAAGATTTTACATACTTTTCCTAGGCATTATATAGAATAATAATAATTCCTTACATTTATATAGCGCTTTTCTGGACACTCAAAGCACTTTACACATTCGGGGGAATCTCCTCACCCACCACCATCCAGCCAGACCGCACACCAGCTGATTAGTGGAGAGTGACACAGAGTGATGAAGCCAATTATGATATGGTGATGGTTAGGAGGCCATGATGGACAGAGGCCAGTGTTAAACCACAGAGAGTCAGGACCTCGGTTTAACATCTCATCCGAAAGACAGCGCTCACTGAGCAGTACTTTACTACTGGACTCACACAGGTTGAGCGCCCCCTGCTGGTCTAAATAACACCACTTCCGGCAGCAACCTAGCTTTCCCATGTGGTTTCCCATCCAGGTACTGACCGGGTGTAGCCCTGCTTAGCTTCAGTGGGCGACCATGTGAGAGTTGCAGAGAGCTAGCTGCCGGCTAAAATGACAAGTATTATTTAGGAAAAGTGTCAGAAGAGCAATTTTTGGTAACTGGTTTTGGTTTTTAGCAGCATTGGCTCTTACTTGAGAAAATTCATTGTAGAACCTTCATTGCATGTCAACATGGCGTGATCCCTGTCCTGGCACTACACTCCCTTCCGATGTAGTCACACAACAATCCAAGGGGAAACGTTACGGGAGAGCGTCTGTGGAACCTCAGCCAGATAATATACACTGACGTCGCGAGAAGAATTATGGCAATATTGTCTGTGATGTGGTAGTGGTGGCTCAGTGGTTAGCACTGTTGCCTCACAGCAAGAAGGTCACTGGTTCGAGTCCTGGCTGGGTCAGTTGGCGTTTCTGTGTGGAGTTTGCATGTTCTCCCCGTGTTGGCGTGGGTTTCCTCCGGGTGCTCCGGTTTCCCCCACAGTCCAAACACATGCTCTATAGGGGAATTGATTAACTAAATTGGCTGTAGTGTATGAGTGTGTGTGTGTGTGTGTGTGTGTGTGTGTGTGTGTGTGTGTGTGTGAATGAGTGTCTATGGGTGTTTCTCAGTACTGGGTTGCAGCTGGAAGGGCATCCGCTGTGTAAAACATATGCTAGAATAGTTGGCGGTTCATTCCACTGTAGTGACCCCTGATGAATAAAGGGACTAAGCCGAAGGAAAATGAATGAATGAATGAACAATAACATTCAACCCCCACACGCTTCAATCAGCATCATCAAACAACGACCCAAGTGCCACCGCCAACATCAGTGTCGGACAACATCACCGCCAACCTTCTTGCTGTGAGGCGATCGCGCTACCCACTGCGCCACCGTGACGCCCAAAAGTCAAACAGAAAATCACAAATGTAAAAACATCCATCTCAGTTTGGTCTTTTAGGAAAATGAAGCAAAAGTGATCATGCAGCTGTTCATTGCTAAATAGGGACTCCATACTAATAGTGAAGACAGACGTTAAAAAGAGAGGCATTCAGCTTTGTTTTTTCTTTACAACACTACTACTGCACTAATATCCACAAATGTACAAATGAACGTCAGACATGTAATTAAAGCAACACCGCAGATTCTGTGCCGTTTAATCTAGTCCCATCCAAAGAAGTGTCTATGTGAATGTGCCAGATTCTCCTTCAGAAACATGTTTTCAAAGAGAACGCTGACACTGCATCCGCTGGACTGTGTGTGTGTGTGTGTGTGTGTGTGTGTGTGTGTGTGTGTGTGTGTGTGTGTGTGTGTGTGTGTGTGTGTGTGTGTGTGTGTGTGTGTGTGTGTGTGTGTGTGTGTGTGTGTGTGTGGCTTACAGTTTTGGTTTGACTCAGAGGTTTCTGTGACACCATGGACTCTCAGCGATAGAGGTTTTGTGTAGGATGAGTCTTCTTTAACATTTTCTCTCCTACTGCTGTCTCTTTTTCTACCCTGCCCTTTTGACATGACATTATTATTTTTTTCTATCTCTTTCACTCTTTCTCTCTCAGCAGCTTCACGTCCTGCTGTCTCCCACTCATGTGCTATTAGATCACTGTAAAAACTTTTTTGTGTGAATGTGCAGTTGATTCCTGGTGCCAAGTTCAGTGTTGTTACTTACAATCACTCCGTAATTTCTACAGATGTAGTTTGATTAACTGACAATTAATCAACATAGGCTCATTGTGAAAATGTACCCCTGTATACATTTCTGGAGATCACGAATTATGTAGCCAGAGGAGCGTATGGCTGCATTTCGTCTTTAAAATGAAAAATAACGTTCAACACCCACATGCTTCGATGAGCATCATCAAAAAACGACCCAAGCGCCACCGCCAACATCAGTGGTGGGAAAAATGGCGGGGGTAGGCCAGTTACATACTATGTCTTTAAAATGAAGGCTACGGGGCGGTATGACGCCGTTCCTTTTCTCGCTACCAGCTGACCGCTTACCTTTGCGTGGACGGCTTTCCCGTTGTTACCAGTTTGTCCAGTGGCTCGCCGCATACGTTGGAGGATTAGAGACGTAGAGAGAAGCTGACTGTGACGACGAGGTTCGAGTCCGGCGAAGAATGGTTCCAGAAAGCAGGTAAGACAAAAGCTAAAAAATAAAATAAACAACTAAATAACAGGGTGAGAATGTGGTAAAATCTGAAAACTTGGCAAAAATCAGGGGACTTTTCTTTTTCTGGGTTGCTTTTGAAAACACTCTCGGTTGGGTTTAGGGAAGGAGGAGGATGGGTCAGTCAATCACGATTTACGTGAGAACAGCAGGCGCGAACGGCACTCGTGAGAGAAATTTGAGATTTCTAAAAGTGTACACAGCGACCTCTGGTGGATTCGTGAAAACAAAAACTGCAAAAAAACATAGCTCCTGGGACGTATTTGGCGCTCTTCAGAAATGTATATAGGGGTATGTGATCAGAATGAGCCTGGGTTGCAATTAATAGCATTGTTTGCACGTGACTATTTCACATCCCTGTGTGCATTTTGTTTTGTACTAAATTATGTTCTCTTTTATAGTACATTGTAAAGTTCTTGTTTTCGTATGACAGGACAACTTACATCTTGCACTTTTTTATTACGCCAAATGAAGGCTAGATGATTGTGGCCAAAGCAAATACATTTTTGTTTCATCTGAGCAGAAAAGGAGAAGTCTTCTTTGTCCAGATGAGCATTTGCAAAGACCAAGTGGGGTTTTGTGAGCCTTCTCTGGAGAAGTGTTGTCCTCCTCAATCTGTGTCCAACCCAGGCTCATTATGGATACGTACCCCTGTATTCATTTCTGGAGAGCGCCAAATACGTCCCAGGAGCTTAGTTTTTTTGCAGTTTTTGTTTTAACGAATCCACCAGAGGGCGCTGTGTACGCTTTTTCAGATCTTAAATTTCTCTCCATTCACATCTGCTCTTCTCGCGTAAATCCACCAGAGGCCGCTGTCAACTGACTGACAGACTGACCCACCCTCCTCCTTCCCTAAACCCAACCAATATTGTTTTCAAAAGCAATCCAGAAAAAGAAAAGCCTCGCAATTACCACATTTTCAGATTTTACCACATTCTCACCCTGTTATTTACTTGTTTATTTTATTTTTTGGCTTCAGTTTTTGTCTTACCTGCTTTCTGGAACCGTTCTTCACTGGGCTCGAACCCCATCGTCGTGGTCAACTCCTCTCTGCGTCTCAAGTCCGCTGATTTACGAGCCACTGGACAAACTGGTCACAGTGGAAAAGCCGTCCATACGGAGGTAAGTGGTCAGCTGGTAAGCGTGAAAAAGAACATTTTGATCTCACTGAGCTCCTGTATCTGAGCCATGACTGTCCACAAACCAACCGCAGAGAGCTACTGTTTTTCACCTGTTGAGTTGATTAAAGTGAAGTGAAGTGTAGTGTGGCCAAGTATGGTGTCCCATACTTGGAATTTGTGCTCTGCATTTAACCCATCCAAGTGCACACACACAGTTAGTGAACACACACATACCGTGAACACACACCCGGAGCAGTGGGCAGCCATGCTGCGGCGCCCGGGGAGCAGTTGGGGGGAACGGTGCCTTGCTCAAGGGACTCACCTCAGTCGTGGTATTGAGGGTGGTGGAGAGTGCTGGTCATTCACTCCCCCCACCCCCAATTCCCGCTGGTACCGAGTATCGAACCAGCAACCTTCAGATCACGAGTCCAACACTCTAACCACCAGGCCACGACTGCCCCCTAACGTGGCTATTCCTAACGAATCCTATTCCTAACGAATCAGGGGAATTAAGATGCTTTAGAACAGCTTGGACTATTTGTAATGGTGTGGATCTTTGGATTTTCCCATAGACTGAGACAGTTTGTTTGCAAAGGGTATAAATAATTGTGTTACATTTTGTTCAAATGTAAATAAAAGCTGAGACATTTTTTCCACAATGATGCCTCATGTACATCGTCGCAGTGCCACGCTTCACTCTGAAATGTGCAGTGTATGTACACACCATATATTCATTTAAAAATGAAGTATTTGAGCTTTATTTTATTTCTAAAACAAAAATGAGGTATACTGGTTAAGGTAATTATGCACTGAAAAAAATCATTCATTGGATTTACTCACTTTTTTACAGTAAGTGGTTGCAAACTATTTATTTGGGCTGAATTTAAACAAACAAATCAAGTTAAACATTACTACAATTGATTTGTTTGTTTAACTTCAACCCATATAAATTGTTTACAACAATTTAGCAAATACAATTTTTAGTGTTTTTGCCAATCCATTCATACTCAGGTCTTTTGGTCCGCACTTTTGGCTCACATACATTTTTTTTTTTTAACAAAACCTGTAAAATATTTTGATAGTCACTCTGACCCAATAGTTGGTGATTCCTAACATTGCTTTATTCACACATTTTATATCTGCCCCCTGTGTTGTATTTTAAAGAGTGGCCACAGCATCTGAGGTGTATGTCAGAGCAGTTTGCTTTAGTGGTCATAGCAGAGGTCATGTGGTCTCCGAGCAGAGATTTGTTAGAGAGTATTGTGCTTATTATGGAGTGTGGCTTTTTTCTTTGGCATTACTTAAAAGTTTTTCTTTAAATTACATTGTTATGAGACTGGTCCTCTTCAAACGCTTTTGTCAAGTTTTACAATTTGTACAAGACTTTGACTCTGGCATCCCAGCATCTTTGTGTGGAATGGGAGTGATTGCTACACTGTAAAACCCAAAAAGTTAAGGTAACTCAAACCATTTGAGGAAACCGATTGCAACAAACCATTTAAGTTCAAAAACTAATCCAAATGAGTACTGTGAACTTAATCCATTTGAGTAAATGAAGCAATTTGAGCACAGTAAAACAGTAAATGAAGGGAACTCAAACCAACTGAGTACTGTAAAACCCAATAAGTTAGGGCAACTCAAACCGTTTGAGGAAACCAATTGCAACAAACCATTTGAGTTAAAAAAACGAATCTATATGAGTACTGTGAACTTACTCCATTTAAGTTGACGTAATGAGATATTCAATTAACTCATTACCTTCAACACTGAGTTCAAAACTCTTTTCAAATGAGTAGAATTAACTTTCAGTAAATTTTGAGTTAACTACACTCATTTCATTTGATAAAGTTGACTGTTGGGTGTATAAATGCATGCTTATTTATATGTTAATGACTTGTTATTGCATAGCTAAGTAATTTGCAGCTACTATTCATATATTGTGATGTCACAGTGTTCTGCAAAAGGCAACCTGTAGGTTACTATTCTTAGGAAAAACCACAGTGATTTTACCATAGTAAAACTGTAGTAAATATGACTGTAGTAACCATCTTTTTTTGTGCGTACTGTGGTTTTAAAAAACATGATTTTGAGACCATAGCTTTACTATAGTAATACTGTAGTAATGCTATGATAACACCATAGGAACCATGACTGTAGTAACAATGATTTTTTTGTACCAACCATTGTACCATGGCAATATAGTAGTCAAGTTTATTTATATAGCGCTTTTTACAATATAGATTGTGTCAAAGCAGCTTAACATAGTTCTAGTAAAGTCCAGATTTCAGAGTTGAAGTTCAGTGTAGTTTAGTTCAGTGTGGTTTAAATTTCATTGCTGAAAGTTCAAACACTGTAGAGCAAATCCACCGAATCCGAGCAAGCCAGTGGCGACAGTGGCGAGGAAAAAAAACGTCACCAATTGACGAAGTGAAGGGAAAAAAAACCTTGAGAGAAACTAGGCTCTGTTGGGCACGACCATTATTCATCTGGCCAAACTTCCTGTTTTGAGCTGCAGTCCAGGTGCTGGAGGCTGAAGAAGATGGACGTCCATCATGGAGAAGCTGCAGGTGTGAGTAGGGCACCGGCAGGCGGTCAGGTTGGCCCTCAGGATCAATGTGGGGACTTGTTTATCACAGTGGTCATAATATTAATATTGTAGTATTAGTGCACCAGTAAAGCTATAGTAATATTGTAGTATTAGTACTGCAGTAAAGTTATAGTAATATTGTAGTATTAGTACTGCAGTAAAGTTATAGTAATATACTAGTATTAGTGCACCAGTAAAACCATAGTAATATTGTAGTATTAGTGCACCAGTAAAGCTATAGTAATATTGTAGTATTAGTACTGCAGTAAAGTTATAGTAATATACTAGTATTAGTGTACCAGTAAAACCATAGTAATATTGTAGTATTAGTGCACCAGTGAAGCTATAGTAATATTGTAGTATTAGTACTGCAGTAAAGTTATAGTAATATTGTAGTATTAGTACTGCAGTAAACTGCATTTGTAAAAAAAAGGTTAACATGTGCCAGGATGATATTTTAATCACATATTTACATATGAACAAAACATGAATTAAATCCCTGGTAGTAAAACTAGGCTTCATTTTATAGTTACTATAGTTTTGCTTCAAAATCCATTATAAAACCATGGTTTATTTTCGCAAGGGTCTGTAACTGCTGATTGGGAAAGAACCAATGTTCATGGAAAATCAGATGTGTTAAATAAGAAATAAAGAATGTGGTTCCCATGATGAGAGTTGAGCAGCACTGTGTTGCAGAGCAGATGACCATTGATAAGCGTCTTCTTCCCACTCCATTTCAGCATGTGAGAGGCTAGCCAGCATGATGCCACAGAAGCCAAGCAACAAACATGACAAAATATGTCCCTCGCTGTTTGTTTTGGCTGCTTCAGAAACTCAGATTAACATGGAAGAGATAGCTCTGGCTTCTTGTTGAGCAGGTACTGTACAAAACACAACGCATCTGTGGCTGAATCAGTACAGCTCCTGCTCATCTTTATTCCACAGCACTGCAAGAACAATAAATAATAAACTTTTGTCTTGTTTCTAGTCCAAATATAAAAAAGAAATCTTAAATCAAGAAGCATTCTCTACTGAAACTAAAAATTAAAGGTGCAGTAGGTGATCTACCAAAATGCTATCCGTTAGCATAATATCTTTGAAAACACAGTCCCTCCCCTGCTGTCCAAAGCCACGCCTCCTGAAATCACGAATGCGCACTGTAAAGATGACCGTAGACAACCCACTAGATCATGTCATTCGCCAGTTAGCAAACTTTATAGTACTTTATAATACTACAATTCTGAATGAAAAACTGTATTATATCTAGCACGTTTCTGTGTAGTTAGCAAGCAGAACTCGTCATAATGTGCAATATTTCATGCATGCAAGGATCACTGGTCTCACTCTCTCACGCTTTGTCCCAAAGCGACTACTGTATGCTTAGTGTTTGGCCGGCAGGGTGCAGGAATACACTTATTACTGAGCCATACTGACATGCTATTTCAGACCCAATATTCAGAGTAGCGCTAAACAATATAGGGACGCGTCACAGGCTGTCATTGTTCAAAAATAAACCAATGTGAATATAAAACCAACCTCAGCTCAGTAAAGCAGGCTAGGCGGAATAGCGCTGTTTACTTACTGTATGTTTTGTTCAACACAGGCTCATTCTGAAAACGTAGTTCTATAAACGTTTCTGGAGATCGCGAATTATGTAGCCAGAGATACGTATGGCTGCATTTCGTCTGTAAAGCGAACGCTACGGGGCGGTATGATGCCGTTCCATTTCTCGCTTACCAGCTGACCGCTTACCTCCGTATGGACGGCTTTCCTGCTGTTACCAGTTTGTCCAGTGGTTCGTCGTCGGACTTGAGATGCAGAGAGGAGTTGACTGCGACAACGGGGTTTGAGTCCGGCGAAGAACGGTTCCAGAAAGCAGGCAAGACAAAAACAAAAGCCAAAAAATAAAATAAGCAAGTAAATAACAGGGTGAAAATGTGGTAAATCTGTAAACCTGGTAAAAACCAGCCGAGGGCTTTTCTTTTTCTGGATTGCTTTTGAAAACACTATCGGTTGGGTTTAGGGAAGGGGTGGGCAGGTCAATCGGTGCTTTTTAAAACACTATCGGTTAGGTTTAGGGAAGGGGTGGGCAGGTCAATCGGTGCTTTTTAAAATGCTATTGGTTGAGTTTAGGGAAGGGGGAGGGTGAGGGGGATCGGTCGATTGGTCAGTCAGTAAATCAGTCAGTCGACAGAGGCCTCTGGTGGATTTACACGAGAAGAGCAGGCACGAATGGCACTCGCGAGAGAAATTTGAGATCTGAAAAAATGACACAGCGGCCTCTGCTGGAGTCACAATGACAAACGCTGCAAAAAAAACGTAGCTCCTGGGATGTATTTTGCTCTCTCCAGAAATGCATATAGGGGTACGTAATCGGAATGAGCCTAGGTTGGTTTTGCTGTTAAACTAAAGAAAAATCCACATTATCGATGCTGTAAAAGGTCCCTTATGAAACTGAAAATAGTCACATCAATCTTTCGCCGGGAGATTTCAGTAGCTGAACAACACTTGCGTGCATATAACCCATTCATAACAACACAATCTACGCCAGGTTTGCGTGACTAAAATAGTTTTAAAACAGAACATTACCTGTCTAACAGAAATACTTCAGCCATGGTGTCGTCCTCCCTCCAGCGTGCAAAAGTAACTCCAATATTGATTCAGGATTTTAACAAGTTTTGATTCAGCATTTGTTTTTACCGCTGTCACTCTCGTGTGCACGCGCAAATGGCAGATCTGCATGAACGAGTGTGCAGATGTACAAATCTACATTTGTTAACAGACAGTTTGGGCTACTTATCAGAATTATGGGAATTAGCGTCCTGACAAATTTTAATTGGATGAACATTTTTTAGTCTTATGCCTTAGACAGAATATAAAAATACATATAAACACATTTAGATCATTTACTTTAATCATTACTGTTGAAATGTGAAGAGACTTTCAACCAGCACAACAACACATGTTTCTGAAGACAATCACATACTGCACCTTTAAGTAAGTTCTTCATTTAAACAATCAAAATAATCTCCCAATGGGGTAAGCAAAATAATTTGGGGGGTAAGCTTTGAAATAAGGTTCTTTTGCTTACCCCACTGGCAGATTATTACAATTTTTTCTTTTTATTTCCGAAGACAAGACTTTGATGGGTTGCAGCTGGAAGGGCATCCGCTACATAAAAACATATGCTGGAGAAGTTGGCGGTTCATTCCACTGTGGTGACCCCTGATTAATAAAGGGACTAAGCCGAAAAGAAAATGAATGAATGAAGACTTAGGAAATGCTTCTTGATTTAAGAATTTTTAGATAACTGGACTAGAAACAAGACAAAAACTCAACATCAGAAAAACATGTTATGCAGTGAGTGCAATAAAGTTAGAAATGTTTTCACGGTTTATGATCAGAAATCCCTGATTGCTGCTTACGGTACAAGGATGAAACAGGAGCTATATCACTATCCATCTTCATACTTGTCACGTATGTAAATGCATATGCTCAGAGTTGAGAGTGTGTGTTTGAGAGCGATAGGATGAGTGGGAGTGTGTGTAATTACCTGTCTGTTATTGCATGCGTGTGTGTGTGAGAGTGTGTGTGTGCTTATCCCTTTCTCGGTGAGTAAGGCGAGTGGGCGACAGCAGCAACTGGTCTGCCTGTGTGTTGTTGCACAGCAGACATGCCTCTCAGTGCACGCTATTACTCATTTCCTCAGCCTTGTGTACATGCACACACACGCACAAACTCTCACCGTCAGCCTTGCAGCCTTTCGACATGGTGTGACACCACAATTTGCCTGTAGATTTGCAAACACCGTTGCCTTAGTGGTGTGTCTGCATGTGTGTGTCTGTAGATGCAGGTGTGATGGACTGCAGTGGCGTCACATGGGAATCTGCACAGAACAGCCCATCCAGGTCAGTCTCTTCAGGTCAGCAGTGCTTTTCATTCTGATCATGCTTTAACTCCTGCTTCTGCATGCTGGAGACCAATGCTAACTGTGCTGCAACTCTTCATTCTGTCCTTTTTGCCTCATTATTTTCAGTTCCTTTTTATTGCTGCTCTTGGTTGTTTGAAGAGCGGTGCTTTGCAGGTAGTGTGAACTGCAGTTACACCAGAACTTGAGTTGACAGAACTATTTCAGTTAAGCCTGTGTGTTATTGTAAAGGTTAAATGTTGTAAATGTCAGTGCTCATGATATGCTGTCTGACCACTAAGAAAAGCAGTTTGCAGAACTCTTGCTTTGCTCTGCTGTCTGTAAGGACAGTGTTTCACTCTTCCAGTGTTCAGTAATTTACTGCATCTCAAATGCTCCTCTTAAAGACTGCTTTTGTCTTCTTCATCTGGTCAGTGTTTGACTTGTTTTCTGCCCATGTGATTTTTTAAAAAGATTCTTTCTAAATACACTCACTGGCCACTTTATTAGGTACACCTGTCCAACTTCTCGTTAAATTTCTAATCAGCCAATCACATGGCAGCAACTCACTGCATTTAGGCATGTAGACAGGGTCAAGACGATCTGCTGCAGTTCAAAGCGAGCATCAGAATGGGGAAGAAAGGGGATTTAAGTGACTTTGAACGTGGCATGGTTGTTGATGCCAGACGGGCTGGTCTGAGTATTTCAGAAACTGCTGATCTACTGGGATTTTCACGCACAACCATCTCTAGGGTTTACAGAGAATGGTCCGACAAAGAGGAAATATCCAGTGAGCGGCAGTTCTGTGGGCGCAAATGCCTTGTTGATGCCAGAGGTCAGAGGAGAATGGCCAGACTGGTTCCAGCTGATAGAAAGGCAACAGTAACTCAAATAAGCACTCGTTACAACCGAGGTCTGCAGAAGAGCATCTCTGAACGCACAACACGTTCAACCTTGAGGCAGATGGGTTACAGCAGCAGAAGACCACACCGGGTGACACTCCTGTCAGCTAAGAGCAGGAAACTGAGGCTACAATTCACACAGGCTCACCAAAACTGGACAATAGAAGATTGGAGAAACGTTGCCTGGTCTGATGAGTCTCCATTTCTGCTGCCACATTCGGATGGTCGGGTCAGAATTTGGCGTCAACATCAAAGCATGGATCCATCCTGCCTTGTATCAACGGTTCAGGCTGGTGGTGGTGGTGTAATGGTGTGGGGGATATTTTCTTGGCACACTTTACGCCCATTAGTACCAATTGAGCATCGTGTCAACGTCACAGCCTACCTGAGTATTGTTGCTGACCATGTCCATCCCTTTATAACCACAGTGTACCCATCTTCTGATGGCTACTTCCAGCAGGATAACACGCCATGTCATAAAGCATGAATCATCTCAGACTGGTTTCTTGAACATGACAATGAGTTCAGTGTACTCAAATGGCCTCCACAGTCACCAGATCTCAATCCAATAGAGCACCTTTGGGATGTGGTGGAACGGGAGATTGGCATCATGGATGTGCAGCCGACAAATCTGCAGCAACTGCGTGATGCTGTCATGTCAATATGGAGCAAAATCTCTGAGGAATATTTCCAGTACCTTGTTGAATCGATGCCACGAAGGATTAAGGCAGTTCTGAAGGCAAAAGGGGGTCCAACCCAATACTAGTAAGGTGTACCTAATAAAGTGGCCGTGAGTGTATATCAACTTGCAGTGCATTTTCCATTAACAAAAAGCATCATGTCTGAGCAGTTTAATATCACAAAAAATTATTTAAAATTAATATTTAAATGTTTCTCCATGTTTAGTTCAAGATTTCTCTTCTTGCATCATGAAACGCTATTATGTGCCACATTCAGACATGAAACACACATATCATGCTATACAAATAATGAAGCACTTCTAAGCACTTGACAACTTGAGTAACGTTTTATTTTAGGAAGAATCTTGCTAATGCTCAACTCTCTCTCGCTCTGTTATTTAAGTAAATATTCCCCCCCACAGATTACTCATTCTAGAACTTGATTTTCTTTTCTTTTACTCATCATGCAATGAGCGCTGAACAGTTTGCCGGCCTACGTTTCCTGACAGAATCCCTATATAACCCTCTTAGCCTTCTTTGGTCACTGTAGATGTATGGACTCAGTTTCCATGGAGACGACAACAGGGTATTGGGTTCAGTCCATGCAGACAGTGTGGTAGACAGAGGCATAGAGAGAGACCAGATGTGCTGGCGGTGTGCAGCTGTCAAATATAAGTGTCTAATTCATCTAATTGAAACTCCTCCATAAGAAGGTGCAAATGACAAGCATCTTTCACTGCTTTAAGGAGCCTTCGTGTATGTGTGTGCGTGTGTGTGTTTGATCACAGTTCAATTGTAAGGTAACTTTTTGTTTAACAACAAAAGATTTATTTCAGAACTTTTAGGTATTCAAATTCTGTTTACAGCTTAATAAATATTTACAAATATTTAAGAAATGGCATGTGGTCGCTTTCTATATTTGTATGTTTGCATCGCTCCAACTAAAAATCATTAACAGAGGCTTTATAAACATTGGATCATCATATATATAGTGCTTGGCTTTGAAACGGATGATGTCTGAGATTATTCTGCTTGGACAGTGAGAGCCTACATCAAAATACAGAATTTAGATTCTTCAGAAAGAAACAAACATTTGAACAAACTTTTCAAGAAATCATCTACTTTAGCCAAATTTATTATTTTGTCTTCAATTTATGTTTTTTGGTTCAAATCTTAAATTATCATTAAATTCATGTCATCAAAGCAATCATAATTGCTGTACAAGTAAAAACTGTTTGTAATTTGTCAATATTTGTAATGGACCACATGCTGGAATTAAAATACACTAGTTAAATTAGCCAAAAAATGTAAAGATCATCAGACAAAGTTATTTTATGACCAAACAAAGTCATTTCACACGTTTTCAGTTATGTAATTCGCTCAGAGTGGGGATGTTTCACTTTTACACTCAAACGTTTCAGACATTCAGAAAATTGTCATTTAGAGTTGTTTCTGTCTTCGATGCTCTGCGAGTGATCAGTGATGTGTGTTTTCTTCTCCTCTTTCTCTTGTCAGGTGAGTGTGTGTTCAGGAGCTGGCGGTGTGTGACCGGTGCAGTTCGTGATGCTGATCAGCAGAAGAACATATCTCTCTCCTAGCCCTTTGCTCTCCCCAGCCCATGTAACCTAGTGTGGCCTAGGAGGCCCGTGGGATTGTCCCATGAATCCAAGCCCAGACCGCAGCAAGGAATGTCTCCCCCCAAAAAAGCGGGAGTCCCGCCAGGGCTCGGCAGATCAGCCAGCCCCAGAGGATGACTTCAAACCCCCTGCGCCTTTCCGGAGTCGGAGGCCACATCAGTCCACCGAGGGTCACAGAGAGGGTGGGGATCTGCTACCCCCTGTCCCGCTGCCGCTGCCCTGGCCGGTGTCCTACACCCCTTCCATCCACCATCACACATACCTGCCGCTGCAGCTGGGGGAACGGCGCGGGCCATGGAGAGAGGCGCTGTGTGGACGGGGTGTGGACGGAGCGATGTGTGGACGGGGTGTGGACGGAGGACTGGAGCAGAGCATTCCTCAGCACTCTCGCTGGCTGAGCAGTGACATCCCTCACATTAGCATGCAGCCGCTCCTCTCCGTACCCACATTCAAGAGTGTCTACAGCGGGGATTCCAGGGAAATGTGGTCCTGTGGCCTCGGTCGACCAGACTACAGCTCATCTCTGTTCTCTCCCCATGTCTTCCCACAGCCTGCCGTTTATCCGCCCGACAGCCTCCCCGACAGCAGACTCAGGTACCAGAGCAGGCGGCACAATGGCATCGATGGCCAAGACAGCAAGTCAGGGTTCAGCAGAAGGGCGCCCTCCTGCAACGACTATGGGAATGACAATGTCAGCAGGTTAGATGCTCCACATGCCAATGGCAGAAGAAGACAGGAGAACACAATCAGACAGACCCCTGAGAAGCGCCTTCTGCCACAAGTGAGTACAAGTGCACATTCCTCACCGTGGGACAGGGACCCTCGGGGAACACCCAAAGCTCCAATGCCCCCCTCACCTGACACAAAGACAGGGAAGGCCATCACTTCTCAGGACCATTTTGGTGGTAGTGCCTCTCCGGCCGGAGCTCAAATCTACTATACTCTGGGTTCTCTTTGCCCTTCTGCTCAGCAGAACCCTCAAGTGTTCCCTCAGCCGCGTTCTCCCATGTCCTGCTCCGCGAGGAACTCCCAGAACCAACACAACAGCCATGGTGTAGAGACAGACTGGAGTTCCCCAGCGGGACCCTGCCGCCCTTCCCTTGCTGTGCTCATGGGCCCAGACCCTCCACCTTCTGCAGTCCTACCTCATTTTGCCAAAGGTTCCCTGATTGAACTAGCTGGTGGCCATCTGAAAAGGGTGGAGGAGCTGAAGACAGAGGACTTTTTGCGCAGTGCTGACACCTTGCCGGAGTTTCACCTGAGCACCTGCACTATTCTGTTGATCTCACCAGGACCCACTTACGGATTCAACCACTTGCAGGTCTTGCTCACAGACCGCAACACTCAGGTGAGTCCACACAACAAACATGCATACACAAACGAAACTACAGTCAACCCTGGAATGATTCATACCCCTGGGCTATCATTACAGACTTGACTGTATAAGCACAAGTCAAGTGAAGACACATTTTACTAATGATGTCCACAGTCTACCACAAAATGATGAAAAAAATGTAAAAACTAAATACACAAACATGGGTAAACATGAAAATCAACCTCTTCCTGATGCAATGACCAGCAGTCGCATGCACATAGAGATATTGAATTTGGTGATGTTGATATGAATCTCAGATAAAAGCGAATGTTTTCTGAACTCCCTGGAAAATTCTGGCAATGTTCACTTAAGGTTAAAAGAAAAACATTATTACAGTATTATTAAGGGAACATCTCAGTGTTCAAATTCAAATTCAGGTAGTTAATTAAGTGAGGATTGACCAGTAGTGAAAATTTGTGTACTTCTGAGCTCTATTTCTAAAAACAAAAACAATACTGCTGTGGTATAATCAGTCATAAAAGAGTTGTATAAATGACATACTACTTCCAGTGTGCACCTCACTATACTATGAATGACTTTGGGTTTGGAAATGACAGTGATGTGATGTAACTGGAGTTTTTAGGTCAAATAACAGTAAGAACAGATCTAAAATCCAAGGCATTCTACACATTCCACAGTACTCTACAGCTTTAATAAAGCATATTTACACTGTCTGAATTGCTCTCTCTATATATACTATATCTATTGTCTCCTATATAATACATGACGATGAGAAGTGTTTGTCTTTTTTTCACCTGAATTCTCTTTCTCCTTGCTAAGCACAGCTCCAAAAACCTATATAAAAAAAGAAAATGCAGTTAACGATAGTTTCATAGATTTTCTAATTGTCAGATTTCCAGCGTACTACAGTACCTATCATTAATTTGACTGCACAAGTAAAAAGGTTTTGGTCATTGTCTCATTTCCACACTCTGGTGAATTAAGATCTTTTTAAGGCTGAATAGATGGGTGAATTAAATGAGTAGTATGGAGGCTAGCCGTGTATAAGTAGAGAACATGACATAGCAGACCCAAACATCACCTTGCTATGATCAGAAATACCCACATTGAACATAAAATACTTGGGTATAATACACCAGTGTATTTCAGTTATCTGGTGCTTGGGTAGATCATTATATCTTTAATCAACTGTATATAGCAACTTACTATACACAAGGGGCTGCCCAAAGTGCTTTATAGCAATAAAACAAAATTAGACCCATTATGATTAAAGTTGTTGAAAGTTCAGTGGTTTCCACCTTTATCTTCCTTCAGTGAGTGAGCATTGCATGCATTTCTGTAATAATTAAAAGCACCAGCAAAGAAAATCAACAGAGTAGCTGCATCCAAATTAACATACTACTTAAGTAAATAGTATATTTGCATCTGAATTTACTTCACGACCATTAGAAAAGTGTGTTCTATATAGTAGTATTAATGGAGTTCAGATGCACTGCATCCGCCGTTTGTCATTATGCTGGCAGCTAGCTCTCTGCAACTCTCACATGGTCGCCCACTGAAGCTAAGCAGGGCTGTGCCTGGTCAGTACCTGGACGGGAGACCACATGGGAAAGCTAGGTTGCTGCCGAAAGTGGTGTTAGTGAGTCCAGCAGGGGGTGCTCAACCTAACGCCCCAGTATAGTGAAGGGCACTCTATACTGCTCAGTGAGCACTGTCTTTTGGTTGTTAAAAATCCCTGGATGTCCTTCGAAAAGAGTAGGGGTTTAACCCTGGTATCCTGGCCAAATTTGCCCACTGGCCTCTGTTCATCATGGCATGATTGGCTTCATCACTCTGTCTCCTCTCCACCAATCAGCTGGTGTGTGGTCTGGCGCAAGATGGCTGTAGTTGCATCATCCAGGTGGATACTGCACACTGGTGGTGGATGAGGAGATGTAAAGCGCTTTGAGTGTCCAGAAAATCGCTATATAAATGTAAGGAATTATTATTATTATTATTATTATTATTATCACATGACCTACCAGCGTCAGTTGCGTTCATGTATTCTCTCGCGGTGCATCATGGGATAGTAAAGTGATCAATCGAAGAGCACTTCAGAATCTCACCGGAAGTAGTAGGTCATCCGGGGACTTCTTGCCTATTGTCTTTTGCATACTACTATATATATACAGACTACTTGATTTCCATAGTTTTTTTCACATAGTATATAGTGTGGAAGCATGCCATTTTGGACACAGCCAGTGAAACACAGAATCCCCACTGCCTACTAGTGCTTCAGAATTGTTATATTACCAGAACAGCACAGACAGAAGTAGGTATGCACCATTGAGTACAATGATCACTCGACACAGAATTATACATTTTGGAGATACCGAAAACACAGATTTTCCTTCAAGAGTTTTCACTATTCCTCCTTTCTGAAATGAGCCTCTGATTGTAGCTTAAGGAGCAGATCATGCTTAAGGTAGTAAAGTATACATGCATTATTTGACAATCATTCAAACTGTACAAATGATGTTTCTGTATCTGCAAAGTGCTTGTTTTGTTGTGGATCCTTCTTTTTTACATGGATGATCATTTTATTAAATTAATTGTTAAATTATTGAATAAAGTATGGATGTTTTTGCAAGGAAACCCTTACACAAACTAAATATATGAATTATATCAAACAATATGAATATGAATGATACAATTACTACAGAATAATATTTTGGTAGAATTTTGATTGAATCTTGCATTAAAATTAAAATGCATTGTTCGAAAAAACATTTGGCCTTGTGAAATGGACCATTTTTGGAGATTTTTTAACCCTTATACTGTTCAAATGCACTCCCCTTTGGTTATGTTGGTGCTGTTTTTGCCCCATTGACTTCCATTATAATCACATTTTTTATTGCAAAGCCATGACAGCATATAATCATGCATTCTTGATTGCTGCTGGCTGGTTTTCCCTGTTGGGAAGAGGTAAAATGTGTCATTTTTACTGTTGTTCATCAGTTGGCAGCATTAACCCTTTAGATAGGCCTTTGCAGAAACGTTTCTGGCTTCTATAAGGAGTTCTGTGGCGTATAAAAACAAATTATAGTGTGTGCTTAGTCCCTTTATTTATCCGGGGTCGCCACAGCAGAATAAACCGCCAACTTATCCAGCATATGTTTTACGCAGCGGATGCCCTTCCATCACCTTCCCATCACTGGGAAACACCCATACACTCCCATTCACATACATACACTACGGACAATTTAGCTTACCCAATTCCCCTATAGCACATGTGTTTGGACTTGTGGGGGAAACCGGAGCACCCGGAGGAAACCCACACCAACACGGTGAGAACATGCAAACTCCACACAGAAGAGTTACCTTCTTGCTGTTAGGTGATTGTGCTACCCACTGCGCCACCGTGACGCCCTATAGTGTGTGTGCACACTATAAATACACTTACTATGTTTACTGTGTTCTGAGAGCTGAGGTGCTTATTTTGATTTTCTCAGACATATCAAGGTAAGTGTGCAAAGGTCTTTCTAACACACAAACATACTATACTCTATATAACTCCATATAAAAGTCAGAAACTATGCTTTTTTTGCACTTCAACTTATGATCAGAAGCAAAAAATACAAATGTTACCTCTTCCCAACAGGGAAAACCAGCAACAATCAAGAATGCATGATTATATGCTGTCATGGCTTTGCAATCCAAAAATGTGATTATAACGGAAGTCAATGGGGCAAAAACAGCCCCCAACATAATGAAAGCATAGTAAATTCGCCGAGAGTGTATTGTTGAGTTTTTGAACATTTTCAGAGCATTTTCCCAAAATATGTATCATAATAAGAGTTGTCACCAAAAATCATCCCATTTGCTGAAACACAAAATCACCCCAGAGGGAATGAAAACATCCCCAACAGCACACACGGGTTAACCTTACCTGAGCCACATATGCACCATATAGAAATCAGAGAACAGTATAATTCAAATGAATCAATGCACTATAAGGAATCTGTAAGGGTTTTAGTCTGTGAAGCATCATCCACTGACTGAACTCTTCCCTGTTGTTGGTCAGGAGCTTCTGACGGTGTTATCGGAGTACCCGTTCTTCGTGCGGGACCGCGGCTGGTCGTCCTGCAGTCCCCAGCGGAGCGTGCAGCTGTACGGCCTGCAGTGTCGGCAGCTCAGCACAGGAGACGTGTGTCTGGCCCTCACCCCTACACCCACACACAAACCCAAACCCGCCAGCAGCGAGAGCCGGGGTCCGCCAGGGGCCAGCAGAGAGCCTCGATCCGGCCCCGAACTTCAGAACACACACCGGCCCCGCAAGAGACGTTGGTCGGCCCCTGAGCTGGAGCCCAGGGCCCAGACACACACACACAGCCCTTTACCTCAGCACTCCCACACACACCACTGATGAACTGACACACTTCACCCGCTTCAGTTATAGCAGTGCTTCCCAACCCTGTTCCTGGAGGCACACCAACAGTACATATTTTGGATGTCTCCCTTATCTGACCCATTAACTTCAGCTTTTTGAGTCTCTTTAATGTTCTGATGAGTGTATTCAGGTGTGTTTGATTAGGGAGAGGTTGAAAATGTCAACCCAGGCTCATTCTGAAAATGTAGAAACGTACATTTCTGGAAAGCGTCAAATATGTCCCAGGAGGTACTTTTTTTGCAGTCTTTGTTTTTGTGTACACTTTTTCAGATCTCAAATTTCTCTTGCGAGTGCCATTCGCTCCTGCTCTTCTCGCATAAATCCACCAGAGGCCGCTGTCGACTGACTGACTGACTAACCGATTAACTGACCCACCCTCCTCCTTCTCTAAACATAACCGATAGTGCTTTTAAAAGCAATCCAGAAAAAGAAAAGCCCTCGCCTGATTTTTACCACGGTTTCAGATTTTACCACATTCTCACCCTGTTATTTACTTGTTTATTCTATTTTTTGGCTTTTGTCTTGTCTGCTTTCTGGTACCTTTCTTCGCCAGACTAGAACCCCATCATCATGGTCAACTCCTCTCTGCGTCTCAAGTCCGCCGACGTATGTGGTGAGCCACTGGTCAAACTGGTAACAGCGGGAAAGCTGTCCACATGGAGGTAAGCGGTCAGCTGGTAAGTGCGAAAAGTAACGCCGTCATACCGCCCCGTAGCCTTCATTTTAAAGATGAAATGCAGCCATACGTACTACTGACTACATAATTCGCAATCTCCAGAAATGTATATAGGGCTACGTTTTCAGAATGAGCCTATGTTGGAAAATGTGTACTGTTGGTGTGCCTTCAGGAACAGGATTGGGAAACACTGAGTTATAGGCCACCTCACTGATACCACGGTACAGTTAGTCAGCTGATACTCTCTTATTATCAAAATGTAGAACGACATATGCTAGCAAATCCCAAAATGAAAAAAATATGAGACAATCAACACTCACTTGTTTGTGATGCCACGCACCTTTTAGTTATGCTAATCTCAAGCCTTTTTCTGCAGGGTATGTCTTTTTAATCAGTATTATAACAAACCAATCCTACTGGGTGAAAACACATGTACTCCATTGTATGAGAATATATCATCATGAGTGTTCTGTGAATATATGAAATAGTCACTGTTATTTTCGTAATGGCAGTCTTGTTTCATGCTTATGAACTGCGTTCGTACCTTCGGTCTAGCAGGCGAGCTGAATGTATTAGCAGCCTTCAGCCGAGCTCTCCGTGTGGGGTCAACATGCTAGTTTACATTAGCATTACACTCAGCCTGTTCTCAGCCAGGGAAGAGACACTAAAGATGGAACAAAGCAAACTCTCTCGCTCTCTCTTTATTTCTCTCTCTCTCTCTCTTTCTTTTTCTGGCTCACACACATACACATGCACACACACGATCCTGGAACTGGTGTCTTTGAAGAGCGATGGTGCTAATCACACATCAGAAAATAAAAGTGGGGTTTCCTTCGGTGTTTCCTTCTGTTGGAGAGCAGGGGGATTAAAAAAAGAAGACAAATCTCGGGTTTTGAACTCAGATACGGGTATATCTACTCTTGATTAAGCACACTCTATCACTTTATTTTCTCTGATTTATTTTTGTTGTTGTTGTGGTTTCTAAAAATAACAATTGCTGTTAGTTTTCTTTGTTGTTGTTTTCTTTATAAATGTTCTAAATGCTCTAAAATTGTATATTTTTAAAGTTGTGAGACTGTAATACAATGTTGGCTAGAAATAAAAGAACAGCTTTCTAGATTTATATTTAAAGAATCTCATTTCGTTTTCACCCCCTTCATGAAATGGCACATGAAAACAGTATCAGTGATGGATTATTATTATTATTTTTTCCTTTCGTAAGGTCAGAGAGTCTAAATATAATATGCTTCAGACAGATATTATTATGAATTTGACAGCATGTCAAGCTGAATGAACAAAAAATTATGACAACATGAAATCCAACACACATAGCCTAACCTTTAAAGGTGACATGGGATGCAATTCTTACTTTGTAGCTTTTGTAGTTTTCTACAGCAAGTTCAACTCAATTCATCTTTATTTCTCTAGCGCTTCTACAATGTAGATTGTGTCAAAGCAGCTTAAAACAGAAGTTCTAGTAAATTGAAACTGTGTCAGTCCAGTTTTCAGAGTTGAAGTTCAGTTTAGTTCAGTTCAGTCTGGTTTAATCTTCACTGCTGAAAATCCAAACACTGAAGAGCAAATCCATCGATGCGCAGCTCCACAGGTCCCAAACCAAGCAAGCCAGTGGCGAGGAACAAACTTCACCAATTGACCAAAGTGAAGGAAAAAAAACCTCGAGAGAAACCAGGCTCTGTTGGGCATGACCATTTCTCCTCTGGCCAAACGTCCTGTGCAGAGCTGCAGGCTAGGTGCCGGAGGCTGGAGAACGCTGGACTATGTAAGTAGTTTATTTAATTCAATTTGATTCAAGTTTATTTGTAAAGTGCTTTCCACAATAATTATTGTTTCAAAGCAGCTTTAAAAAAGGCACACTCAAGCATCCTACAGTTATGCTGCATTGTGTGTATGCTTTACTAAAGTCTTTAATCTAGTTTAGAACTGAGAAAGTGTGTCTGAGCCTCGGAAATGATCAGAAAGGCTATTCCAGAGTTTAGGAGCCATATATAAGAAGGCCCGACCTCCTTTAGTAGACTTTGCTATTCTGGGAAACCCTAGGTTTTGAGATCTTAAAGAGTGGGTTGGATTGTAGCAAGATAGAAGGTTGATTAGATAAACAGGAGCTCGATTATTGAAAGCTTTGAAGGTAAGAAGCAATATTTTATAATCCGGAACTTTGATAACGAGGATAAATTTGGGGTGATGTGATCATATTTTCTAGACCTGGTAAGAACTCTGGCAGCTGCATTTTGTACTAGCTGAAGTTTATTAGTAGAGGATGCTGGGCAACCAGCGAACAGAGCATTACAGTAATCTAATCTAAGGGTGCTTTCACACTAGCACTTTTGGTCCACACCCGGGTTCGTTTGACATCATAGTACGGGTATGTTTAGCTAGTGTGAACGTGTCTTCTGAACTCGGGTGCGCACCCACAAACCATACCCGAGTCCGCCTGAAAGAGGTGGTCTGCGGTACAGTTCACGCAAACTCTGGTCCGGTTCACTTCTAGTATGAATGCAATCGTACCAAATAACGGAAGTGAACCGCCAACTGTACAATAAACTATCGTTTTCATAACGTTCATTCGTGTGTGTGTGTGTGTGTGTGTGTGTGTGTGTGTGTGTGTGTGTGTGTCACGTACTGTACCTTGATGACAAGCGGGACTGAGCCAGGGCAAACACAGTGATAATGTCTGCTTGTCTCCTCCAAAAACAGCTTCTGCAGACATCGCGTGATGTTCTGAACGTTTATAATATTTTTGCGGCAGATGCACGAGTTGCTTTCTGTATGTCCAAAACCAAAAGATTCAGCAAAAGCAGAATGACCGCGATGTGCAGACGTCTCTTCATTTTGGCGCTTTGCTTTCATGACACTTGTCACTTAGCAACAGCCGTACAAAACAAAACAGCAGCTCGATGACGCAAGCGTACCGGGGTTCAGAAGGAAAAAAGACAGTGTGAACACAAACCAACCGAGAAGGTGGCAAGGGGGGACAATCGAACTTGGGTACGGTCCAGGCAACTGAACCAAGTGTGAAAGCACCCTAAAGGTCATAAAAGCATGAACTAGCTTTTCTGCATCTGAGGTGGATAGCATACTTCGTAACTTAGCAATATTTCTCAGATGAAAGAAGGCGGTTTTTGTGACATGGGAGATATGATTTTCAAAGGTTAAATTGCTGTCTAGTATAACACCCAGATCTTTTACAGTAGAGCTAAAGCTAACTTTGTGTCCCTCTAAATGCAGGTCGAGTTGTGAGATCTGCTGCGTACAGGATTTAGGCCCAATAAGTAATAATTCTGTTTTGTCTGAATTTAAGAGAAGGAAATTGTTGGTCATCCAGTCTTTAACATCTTTAATACATTCAGTGAGTTTTTTATAAACTGTCTGAGTTTAAATATATGCTGGACTGAATTTCATGCTGGCTGTGACAAACGGGATGCTGTGTGTTTGTGAGGGTAACAGTGGTTTACACCACCACTGAGAAATTTTATTATAGACTTTTCCTTAAGACCCTCAAGAATCATCTCAACTTGTGAAAAATGGGTATCCCATGTCAACTTTAAGGACGTGCAGTAATCAGAAAGTACTAGTTAAAAATAGAAAATACAGATTGTCAGTCAGGGCCAAGTATTTATCATTTATATAATTTAAACAAGGGCGACGCGGTGGCGCAGTGGGTAGCACGTTCGCCTCACAGCAAGAAGGTCGCTGGTTCGAGCCTCGGCTGGGTCAGTTGGCATTTCTGTGTGGAGTTTGCATGTTCTCCCCATGTTCGCGTGGGTTTCCTCCGGGTACTCCGGTTTCCCCCACAAGTCCAAAGACATGCGCTATAGGGGAATTGGGTAAGCTAAAATTGTCCGTAGTGTATGTGTGTGAATGAGTGTGTACGGATGTTTCCCAGTGATGGGTTGCAGCTGGAAGGGCATCCGCTGCGTAAAACATATGCTGGATAAGTTGGCGGTTCATCCCGCTGTGGCGACCCCAGATTAATAAAGGGACTAAGCCGAAAAGAAAATGAATGAATGAATAATTTAAACAAAGTTTCCATTTTTGAAGGGTCTGAAGCATGTTCTGCATTAAACACAACCCATATAAAATGTGACATGCGTCTCTTCAGTACAAGCTGATTCCTAACACCTTCTGTAATGACCAAATAATACATCACACTAAACAAACTCTTTACTTCAATTTAGAAAAAATAATTTCACAAAAAGATTAGGAAAATAATTTTATCAAAATTGTGATTAATAGTACGAATTAAGATTTAAAAGTTACAAAACCTGACAATGAAAACATTAAAGTAATCTGAGTATATATAGTTTGCAGTACTGCATTATCAGTATTATTATTATTATTATTAATATTATTACTATTATTATATATAATATCAATGGACGCAGTATTGTTGAAGATGGTGTGTTCATTGGTTTTCCTGTGCGAGGGGTTGTGGGGGCTTCATCTCCACATTATTATCAGCTTTGAGCTTGCGCAGACACTCCACAGCAAACAGAGGAATCACCTACACACAAACAGCGAGAGGAGGAAACAACATATTTATACACTGTATTATGATGCTGCAATGCTGCCCTCTACTGTTAGTCATAGAACTGCTGCCTTTACACACACACACACAAGCACGCACACGCACACACACACACACACACACACACACACACACACACGCACACGCACACACACACACGCACACACACACACACACACACACACACACACACACACACACACACACACACACACACACACACACAAAACAGCAACAAAAACGTTTATTAAAGGTAAACCAGGTAGGGCTGTGCAGTATGACAATATATGTAGAATTGGCCAAATGAAAAGTCTATAATTTCCTTTTGTTCACTATCATTCATATTTTGGTGTTGCAAAATACATTGTTTAATATAACATTTTTTCATCATTTTTATGAGTGCAATATTACACGCCATAACAGAAACATGAATGAATGTTTGCAATTTTATTTAGCCACATTTTATGCTGTGAATGTAGTCATTTGCTTTTGAAAAGTGTTTTATATTTCATTAATATTTTATAATTCCACATTTTGAATCAAACGTTTGCCCTGAACTTCTAAATAAAGTGAGATCACATATCAATGGGGAGAATTTCAAGTATATACTTTAAAATGTTAAAAAGAAATAGTCCTTTATGTGGTCAATATATATATATATATATATATAAACTATTAATTGAATTTATAGGAATGGCACTACATCATGATATATACACTCACCGGCCACTTTATTAGGTACACCTGTCCAACTGCTCCTTAATGCAAATTTCTAATCAGCCAATCACATGGCAGCAACTCAATGCATTTAGGCATGTAGACATGACTTTGAACGTGGCATGGTTGTTGGTGCCAGACGGGCTGGTCTGAGTATTTCAGAAACTGCTGATCTACTGGGATTTTCACGCACAACCATCTCTAGGGTTTAAGCCTGGTTTATACTTCTGCGTTGAGTAATCGTGTGACCCACGGCGCATGCCTTGCGTGTTGCGGCACATTTATACTTCTGCGCGCTGTTTTGTGTTGCTCTGCAATAACACTTCCAATACGCTAGCTGGCAGTAGGTTTTTATGTTCCTCTGTGTCGAGTTTCTTTGCTAGTGTTTTGTTTTTTCTGAACGCTACCTTAATGTACAAGTGGCTCAAACTCGCTCAGTTTGAGGTGGGAACTTGCGGATGTGCAACAACTTTAATCATAAGGTAAACACAAAACAACAGTTTCCATCTAGAGCTATTTCACGGGACTCCACACTTGTAAACACTCGCTCCATCGGGCACGCGCAGCTCTCACCTCCGCCCACACTCGTCAGCGCTACCAAGCCGACCAATCACAGAGCTTGCGCTACATGTCGTTGCGACGTGTAGTTACATTTTTTGAGAGGTGTGCGTCAGCGTCGCCGACGGCCACGGCGAGGGCTATGCGACCACGCGTAGGCTGCGCCGGAGCATACGTGTGCGTTTGACGCAGAAGTATAAATCAGCCTTTACAGAGAATGGTCCGAAATATCCAGTGAGCGGCAGTTCTGTGGGCGCAAATGCCAGAGGACCATTCCTCTTTTATCCTCATAGTGATGGTCAGCATTGACCGGCATTATAACAATCAGCAAGAAGTGCGGTGTTTCTTAAGGCCCATTCACACCAAGCACAATAACGACAACGATAAAGATATAGTTGTAAAAATGGTTGAGAGTGTTAAAGAATAGCAGAGTTCACAGCACAACTACAGCGATAAGTATACAGAGGAACAATATCTTCACTTTCAGAAGGATTTTTCCCAGCTGATGAACAATTAAACACTGACAGCCAATCAGAATCCAGAGAAAATTAAAGTTCCAGACGCCACTGTAGAGAAGCACACTGATGTTCAGCCGTAGCTTTAAAGATTCATTACAGATCAGGACTATCGTGTAAACTATTGGTTATACCATGAAAAATAATGATCAAAAAAATAGATGGAAGTTCTGCAAGTCATGCTGGCAAATCGAAGTCTGAAAATAAACATAGCACAGCAATCCAGTGCTAGTTTGAGTGTGTTTGTGTTGAAAATGCTGGGGAACTGACTAAGATTGCTAAATTGAGTGTTTGATTAGATTGATTACAGTCAGCAGATCAGTGACAGAAGCACACTGAGACTGACGCCTGCTGGTGACAAGAGATAATGCACAATTAAAAGCAGAACCTGAACATAAACAGATCATTATTCATCTGTGCTTGTTGTAAACAGGCCTTTAGGTAGAGTTTGTGGTGAACAGTTTCGTGCAGAACTCACTTGTGCCCTGATGAGCTTCTTGTTTTTGGGCTGTGTGGGGTCAGGAAACTCCTCTCCGAAACACAGCTCCACAGTGTACTGCGGCTCGGGCCCGATGCCCTGCCGGTAGTTCAGTAACTCTGCCAAAAACATAGGAGGACCAGCGTGAGACCATGCTGAACATCACAGTGACTGTGCTGAGACACAGTCGAAAATAGCTACCAGTAGGTCAGCTACTAGCTTAGCTACATTTTTCAGTAGCCTGCACTAGCAAACTAGCTTCCCCAGTAGACCCCAAATCAGAAAAAGTTGGGACAGTATAAAAAACACAAATAAAAAAGATTTCTAAATTTACTTTGACTTGTATTTCATTGCAGACAATACAACACACATTATTGAATGTGTTCCACGTGATTGTTTGTTTTTGTTTTCAAATTAAACACATATTCCAGTTTTGATTCTTGCAACACAAAAAAGTTTCAAAAAAGTTGTGACAGTAAAGCATTTTACCACTCCTTTTCACAACACTTAAAATACATTTGGGGACTGAAGACACCATGTGATGAAGTGTTTCAGGTGTAATTTTGTCCCATTCTTCCTGCAAACAAGTCTTTAAGATGATCAACAGTACGGGGTCTTCGTTGTCGCATTTTCCACTTTAAAATGCATCAAACATTCTCTGTTGGAGACAGGTCGGGACTGCAGGCAGGCCAGTCCAGTACCTGTATCCTCTTCAGCAGGACTCTGTAATGTGTGCAGAATGTGGTTTTGCATTGTCTTGTTGAAATATGCATGGGCGTCCCTGGAGAAGAAGGCAGCATATTGTGCTCCAAAATCTCTCTGTACTTTCAGCATTAATGGTGCATCACAGAAGTGCAAGTTACCTTTGCCAAGGGCACTGACACAACCCCATACCATGACAGACCCTGGCGGCTTTTGGACTTGTTGCTGATAACAGTTTGGATGATCCTTTTCTTCTTTGGTCCGGAGCACACGGTGTCCATTTCTCCCAAAAATACCTGAAATACTGCTTCATCTGAGCACAGTACACGTTTCCACTGTGTGATGGTCCATCCCAGATGGCTCCGAACCCAGAGAAGTCGACGGTGCTTCTGGACACTGTTAACATAGGGCTTTCTTTTGGCACAGTACAGTTTTCACTGGCATTTGTGGATGTAACTCTGTATTGTGGTGCTTGACAGAGGTTTGCCGCAGTAGTCCTGAGCCCATGTGGTGATCTGGCTTATAGATAAATGAGGATTCTTGATGCAGCGCTGCCTGAGGGGTCGGAGATCACGGTTGTTCAGCTTAGGCTTGCACCCTTGTCCTTCACGCACTGAAATTCCTCCAGATTCCTTGAATCTTTTAATGATGTTCTGCACTGTTGAAGGTGAAATATCCAAATGTCTTCCTCTCTTTCTTTGAGGAACATTGTTTTAAAAACTTCAATAATTTTCTCACGTATTTGTTGGCAAACTGGCGATCCTCGACCCATCTTTGCTCCTAGAGGACTAGACCTTTCCTGATGCTGCTTTTGTACCAAATCATAATTACAATCACCTGTTGACATCACCTGTTTCACATCACATCATTATTTCACCAGTTTACCTGATTACTGCCCTAAACCGCTCCTGTCACAACTTTATTTGGAGTGTGTTGCAGGTCTGAATGACAGGAAAGGATGTATATTTACAAATGAAATGAAGTTGACCAAACAGAACATCAAATATTTTGTGTTCATATTGTCTGCAATGAAACACAAGTCAAACTAAATTTAGAAATCACTTTCTTTTTTTTTACTTTCTTTTTTTATTTGCGTTTTACAGTCAGTAGCACAGCAGCTCGACAACAGCTACAGTACATTAGTGAAGCAGCACTGCGTCATCTAACAGGATCACTTACTACAATAGTATATTACAGGCATCTACTGGTAAATCACACACCTCACGCTTTTACATTCATTTATTAACCATCCTGTCGTCTATAGTTGTCTAACTCTGTATACACCGTTCGACATTCATGTAAAAATCGAGCCGTCTTCCCTAAACCTCTAAAATAAAGCAGATCAAATGCTTCAGGTTAGTTTCTCCATCTACAGATTGAGGTCAGTTCCTCCTCTTACCCTGGCTGAAGATCTTCATGTCCAGCAGTTTGCAGGTTCTCTCTCTCTCCAGTTTGTTGGGTTTGTGTCTGTGCTCCGCCAGCGGGCCGTCCCAGTACACGCGGCCCTGGCAGAAGCGCTTGATGAACAGGCCGTCTGGAGCGACCCACAGCAGCACACCTTTCTCCAGGTGCGGCAGGAGGCGCGTCATGGCTTCACAGATCCCGGCGGGCAGCGCAGTGGCGTCCGGTGGTGGAAAGAACAGCTGTGTGGCTGCGCAGGGGCCGTAGATGCGCTCGCTGCCCACCGGAGCACAGCCCTGCAGGAGGAAACACCCGTCTGGAGAACAGCTGAGCACACTCTCCACCACACGCCCATAGTAGAACACACGCAGCTCCAGACGACAGTCTACAACGCACACATATACACACATATATTTATTTATTTATTTTATTCTGAGCAGAAATATGAGTGTCACTAAACAGCCACTAAAATATCAGTCAGTGCAACAACAGTTTAGATGTTATTAAAGCCCAGTTTACACTAATACGTTTTAGTTTTAAAACGCATAAGTTTTGCTACGGTTACGCCTTCCGTCCACACTACGGCAGAGTTTTCGAGCGCCGAAAACAAAGCGTTTTGAAAATGCTGGAGAGGCCGTTTTGGTTGTAAAACGCTGCTGTTACGTGTCAGTGTGGATGGGGGAAAACGGAGACATCTGAAAACAGAGGCGGGTTTTGGGGCTTTTTCTCAATATTAAGTTCACAAAGTTCAGTCTTGCATCCTTTCCTTGTAAGTTCAGACTTCACAAGTTTGATATGGATAACTCCTGAGGACACGTCTGGTAAATCTTTAAAGGGAACAGTGTACTTTATAACGTCATTCACGTCACCTTAGTTACATTGTTTCACTATCTAAACAATAAAATGAAGACATGATATAAGGAACTGCCTATTGTCACTGTGATATTAACAACTTAACAGACACCAAAAATGTTGAGGCATTGTGTAGCTACATATCTATATGACCGTCATCTTCACTGTGTGCATATTTAAAACAAAACGGAGCCTATAACATAACTGCCTCCTTTCACTGAAAAATATGAAACATACCCTGTCTCTTGCTGAATATCAGTTTTATAGGTAAGTTTACATTTATACAATAAAGGAAATAAAGGCAAGCGATCAGTCAAATGTGCAGAATCAGTGTATGTGGTTACATAAATTAATATATTAACTTATCTTTGCGCTCAGCCAAAACACGTTACCTGAGAACAAGTAATAGATTCAAAAGACCGAAGAGTCGTTTAAGATGAATGTTTAACAACTATAGTGAGATGAGATCCATCGGTAGATCCTTGATGAACTGTCCAACGTGCGCTGCTCTCATCCGGGGAGGTGTGCTCAAAGCACCCGCTGACTGCCTGGAGCTCAGACCTCCGCATACGCTGCAGCGCATGCCAGAGTGTGTGTGTGTGGTCACGTGATGTGCGTTTTCAGCGGTGATCTTTTCAGAAACTCTAGGTGAAACGTCAGTGTGGACGTGGATCTTTAAAACTAAAACCTATTAGTGTAAACAGGGCCTGAATCTAGTTTAACAAGAATCATTCAGTCACATCTTTATCGAAGAACCACCTAAAAACTCCTAATTTCCCACTATCAATTAAGCATTAACATTTGACTCATTTGTGAGCAAGAAAGTTTTTAGTCATTTTAAATATAACAGATTCGGTCACTAACCCTTATATGAAACTAATCTTACATTAAATATTCCTTTATATTCTATCAGCACAGGTCAGAATATGTATGTTGCTTGATTTTACATAAATCTGTGCCGCTGAGAGAAAGATAATGAACATTCTTTCACCCATATTTTGACATTTTATTTAATCTAAAACAGTAATGTTTAATCATTCATTTATTTTCCTTTGGCTTAGTCCCTTTATTTATCAGGGGTCGCCACAGCGGAATGAACCGCCAACTTATCCAGCATATGTTTTACACAGCGGATGCCCTTCCAGCTGCAACCCAGTACTGTGAAACACCCATACACACTCATTCTCTCACACACACACACACTCATACACTACGGCCAATTTAGTTAATCAATTCCCCTATAGCGCATGTGTTTGGACTGTGGCGGAAACCGGAGCACCCGGAGGAAACCCACGCCAACACGGGGAGAACATGCAAACTCCACACAGAAACGCCAACTTCTTGCTGTGAGGTGATTGTGCTACCCACTGCACCACCGTGACGCCCATGACATGACTTAATATTTAATAAATTGATGAAAAAATTATGAAAATTGAGCATGCAAACCATTCCCTCACCTGATATGTGGACCTGAGGCGGATATAAAGCAGCATGTTGGAGATTAGCGCAGGGTTTGGCTCCTGTACCAGGACACACAGACGCCGTCCCATTCACTGCAAACACACACACACACACACACACACACACACACACACACACACACACA
>CAIGQV010019158.1:5450128-5486496 GCA_903798115.1 Danio jaintianensis
AGAGAAAAGACATCAGTGATTAGACATGAGTTATTAAAACTATTATGATTAGAAATGTGTTGAGAAAATCTGCTCTCAGTTAAACAGAAGTTGGGGGGGAAAATATACAGGAGGGCGAATAATTCAGACTTCAGCTGTATTCATGATTTACTTCTGGAATTGTCTGTCCCTTTCAAATTCAAATTAATTCGCATGCATGCAAGCTTTATCTGACTTCCCATTAAAAAATGTTGTACTGCAACCATCGGTAACACTTCAAAATAATGACCCATTAGTTAATATTAGTTAATGTATTTACTAACATGAACAAAACAATTAGTAATACATTTATTACAGTATTTATTCATCCTTGTCTGCACTAGCACAACTTTGGATTTTAATAATACATTAGTTAATGTTGAACTATGATTAATAAATGCTTTACAGGATTATTCATACTTAGATAATGTTAGTAACTAATGGACCATTACTCTAAAGTGTTACCCAGACATCAATGCTAGTCGCAGGAGAGCAGAATCCAACTGCAGATTATTTTATCAGAAATAAAGCAACTATGAAAGATATTAACTATTAGAATTAATAAACTATTATTTAATAAAAACTATTATTTTAAAATAAAAGTCAGTTGACGTAAAAAAGAAATAAATACACTATTTCACTTTACTTTTATGGTATTGAGAAGCCGTGTGTGCACACTGACAGGTAACAGCTGCTGCTCTCTCTCTTGACTGAAGCGTTGTGCTGATAGATTGAGACACTCTGGCCAATGTTTGCATACGTACATGACCAACAAGTAACTTTTACTACAACTTGAGTCACATGAGTTCATGAGTAAATAACAGCTACCTTAATCACTTGTTAGTACATGTTGTTAATTAATGTATTAATTAACATTTAAGTTTAAGCTAAATGTAACCAAAATGAACTCATGAGCTGTTAATTTATAATTGTGTCATGACTTTACTTGGAGGGGCACATCACAATTTACTCTTTCTTAAGTACTGTTCTTGTTGATGTTGACAGAACACATTTCTATTGTTATTCAGTGTAAACGCACTAGATGGACATGCATAAGGAGTTCATGAGTGTTAATGATGATGTGCCCCTCCAAGTAAAGTCATGATATAACTATACATGAACATATCATGAGTTTATGATGGTTAAATTAAGTGTAAACTAATGTGGTAATTAATACGTTAATTAACAAACAAGCATGTACTAACAAGTAATTAAGGTAGCTGTTATTCACACATGAACTCATGTGACTCGTGTTGTAGTTAAAGTTAGTTCATGATTAGCGCATGATTATCAACTCATCATTAGTTCATAATAAAGTAATGGTTACTTTACATATTAACACATCATTATTTCAAGACCTTTTAATAACACAAAAAGAAACACCAGCTTGTGATATCAAGCATCTTAACTGACTGTATTGTGTAGTTGGATATAACTGGAAGCAAATGACAGCATAGGTATTGACTCGTTCAGCTTGCCGTGGATCAATAATGTGGATTAAATGCTGTACCTGATCCCTGTCTAACCCTGCTCTCCTTCTTTCTCTTTAATCTGCTTCCTTCTGCTGCTCTGCCAGACACTTATAACAAGCGTAAGTACATCAGTGTCTCCGTTAATATCTTGACTACCACCAATTTGTCCTTTCTAGAGGACATTTGTAAATCTGAATATCTCCTACCTACTGCATACTACAGAATGAACCGCTAACTATTCCGGCATTTGTTTTACGCAGCAGATGCCCTTCCAGCCGCAATCCAGTAATGGGAAACACCCATACACACTCATTCACACACACACTCATACACTACGGACAATTTAGTTCATCAATTCCCCTATAGTGCATGTGTTTGGACTGTGGGGGAAACCGGAGCACCCGGAGGAAACCCACGCCAACATGGGGAGAACATGCAAACTCCACACAGAAACCCCTACTGACCCAGCCGGGACTCAAACCAGCAACCTTTTTGCTGTGAGGCAACAGTGCTAACCACTGAGCCACTGTGCTGTTCACATGATATCTTTAAAATGATTTTTTTTTTCTCCAAAAAATGTTTCCAGTATGATCATTGCCTTTCAAGCAACTGGGGAAAATAAAAATAAAAGCAATGGGAAAAATGATTTATTTTCTTGGTAGTCAGGAGGTTAAAGTCATAGATATTGAACAAAAGTTGTATGTACGTCTATGAATAACATTGGGAAAACAGTATAAGACAAAATAAGGTTTGTGTGATATTTACAGTAGCTTTTAGCAGCTTGGAACATGCTTTCTGTCTGTTCCCGCAGTAAAGCAGGCTCCAGAGATCAGGACTCAGCCCGTATCTCACACCGCTTTCTCTCTGGATGATGTTAATCTGGCCTGTGAAGCCAATGGAGACCCGCCTCCCAGGTCAGTCTATTATCATTATTATTATTATTATTATTATTATTATTATTATTATTTAGATCATTACACTGCCAACAACACAGAGCTTCAGCAAGTCTTAGGTATCAAAAAGACACCAATGACTGAACTTCACCTGAAATCAATACTGGTAATCCATGTCTGTTTTAATGTCCTCCTTTCTTTATAATCTCTCTGGCATGTATGACAGCAGTGATGTCAGATACCACAGATAACTGGCTAAACTTATGTGATGTGAGAGAAAACCCCTCTGCACGTTCTAGAGGCCTAGTATATTCTCTCACTGCATCTGGACAGACGTAGAGTAGATTTAGACCAGGGGTGCCCAATCTCGGTCCTGGAGGGCCGGTGTCCTGCATAGTTTAGTTCCAACCCCAACCAGACACACCTGAACCAGCTAATCAAGCTCTTTTTAAGTATACTTGAAAATGTCAAACAGGTGTATTGAAGGAAGTTGGAGCTAAACTATGCAGGACACCGGCCCTCCAGGACCGAGTTTGGGCACCCCTGATTTAGAGCCTGTGCGCAGGACAGCAGAAAGTCCAACTGATTAGGAAAATCAAGGGAAAAATAGAAACATGCAAACAGACATGCATTAACCATTTGAACAGGACAGGATCATTTGTGTACGTTCTTGAATTTGTGTTTTCTTGTCACGTGGACTATATGGAAACCTCTGATATTTGTCTATAGCTTTTTCAGGACAACACATCTAGCAGATTCTGGATGGTGTAAGCTATGTAGACATTTGAGCCATGCATACACCTTTATGACACTAGATCAGACAAAAACTACACTACCTGACAAAAGTCTTGTCGCCTATACAAGTTTTGGGAACAGCAAATAATAACTTGACTTCTAGTTGATCATTTGGTATCAGAAGTGGCTTATATGAAAGGCAAAGGCCTCTAGATTACGCTTATTTGACCAAAATAAAATATGATCATGCCTTGATTTTAATGAGGACAGTGAGGTCTGACTTTGCTTAGACAAAAGTCTCGTCACTGAACAGAAATAATGTCCAGTATAGAATATAAAGTCATGGTGCAGTGGAAGAAGAATGAATATTGTGTATGACTGCCATAAGCTTGGAGATCCATACATCTCTGCAATGACTCAAATCACTGATTAATAAAGTCATCTGGAATGGCAAAGAAAGCGCTCTTGCAGGACTCCCAGAGTTCATCAAGATTCTTTGGATTCATCTTCAATGCCTCCTCCTTCATCTTACCCCAGACATGCTCAATAATGTTCATGTCTGGTGACTGAGCTGGCCAATCCTGGAGCACCTTGACCTTCTTTGCTTTCAGGAACTTTGATGTGGAGGCTGAAGTATGAGAAGGAGCGCTGTCCTGCTGGAGAATTTGCCCTCTCCTGTGGTTTGTAATGTAATGGGCAGCACAAATGTCGTGATACCTCAGGCTGTTGATGTTGTCATCCACTCATGATGTTGATGTTGCAGATCTCTCGTACGCCCCCATACTGAATGTCACCCCAAACCATGATTTCTCCTTCACCAAACTTGACTGATTTCTGAGAGAATCTTGGCTCCATGTGGGTTCCAGTAGGTCTTCTGCAGTATTTGTGATGATTGGGATGCAGTTCAACAGATGATTCATGGGAAAAATCTACCTTCTGACACTTTTCCAAATGATCAACTAGAAGTCAAGTTATTATTTGTTGCTCTTACAACTGGGAGAAGACTTTTGTCAGGTAGTGTAGCTTTGCAACTAACCTCCCATTGAGAATTAGTATAGTATTAGTAGATTGTCAAGTCAGGGTAAGTAGAATAAACTGACATGCTGAGTTATTTGTCATATAAGATGTCACCAAACTTTTTCTCTCATCTTTAAAATGGATGTTATTTTTTTCTCACAATCACAGTTTTCGCTGGGTCAAAGATGGAATGCAGTTTGGGGAGGTTCTGTTGGAGTCTGGAACTCTGACGCCGCATCCAACAACAGACCTGCACTTCTATCAGGGCACATATCGCTGCTATGCTGCAAATGAGCTGGGAACTGCCGTCTCTAACCTGGTGCATCTGACCACAGAGCGTGAGTTTGTCCTCAAACACTGCGTCTCAGTTACTGTGTTTGGAATAATATCATGCTCTTAATAATTGTTACAGTTTTAACAGCACACATTATGCTTTACTGTGCATTTAATGCAAAATTATTCACAGAAAATGTGGACAACCTACTAGATCAGGTTATAGTTGCAAGAATTCCAGTCTCTATATTTCCTTCTCAGCAGAGGCCTGGGCATACTTTTTTTCAGAATGCTTATACATTTTCATAGTTAAACAAAATCAACAAGTCAAATACACCTGTAAAGATTTCATTGACTGCATATACATATTTCATTGTGTGTCTTTTCATTTGTCAGGAGAATCAAAGCATGGTTTTGACAAGTGTGAATGTATGTGTTTTACAGCAGTTGCTTCGATCTTTTTAATTCCTCTTTAAGCACTCTACCTCCTGCGTGATGTAACTAACAACTAACATGGTTTGAATAACAGATATCGAAGCGTATCGTGCTGCACGGTGGCGCAGTGGGTAGCACGTTCGCCTCACAGCAAGAAGGTCGCTGGTTCGAGCCTCGGCTGGGTCAGTTGGCGTTTCTGTGTGGAGTTTGCATGTTCTCCCCGTGTTCGCGTGGGTTTCCTCCGGGTGCACCGGTTTCCCCCACAAGTCCAAAGACATGTGGTATAGGTGAATTGGGTAGGCTAAATTGTCCGTAGTGTATGTGTGTGAATGAGTGTGTGTAGATGTTTCCCAGTGATGGGTTGCAGCTGAAAGGGCATCCGCTGTGGCGACCCCAGATTAATAAAGGGAGTAAGCCGAAAAGAAAATGAATGAATGAATGAATCGTATCATATTGAATAAAATATCAATTCTTTTGCTTTCCACCCCTTTTTACTATGGTTTTACCAGCTCTACAGTTGCTCTGCTTGGACCTTTTTTAAGATTTTTTCAGTTCTGGCATTTCATAATCACATTGTTCATAATGTTTAGAACTAACTAAAATAACTAGAAGAAGTCAAATAAGAACTTTTAGAACTAATGACTGGACATCTGCTTGTGGGTCATTGTGATATTATTGCAGCATTTGTGAAGTGGGTTCTAGGAAGTTTAATTTACCCTCCAGAAGAAGACAGCCTCAGCCTCATTCCAGGTCCAGAGGACATCCAGCCACCTCTCACACACTTGTACAGAGTGAAGCTGTCAAGACAAATGAGCCAATATGAAGGACTGAGCCTGTCATCACCCTGTAGCTGAAGTCAACAAGAGGTCTGACCCGAGTCTTCTACACGGTTCGACACTGTGGTTGTTTTCATGGAGTCTGAGGGGTTGATTTGGAACCACACCCACACTCCAGCCACCAAGAGTGAGTTCCTGATGTTGTTTGCAAATTTATTTGGAAAAAAAGTATTTGGAAGAGGAAAATTATCTATTTCATCCATCATCTGCTGATTCCAGCCCTGAATCTCCTACATATCAACTGATTCCTCCAGCCCTGAATCTCTTATATCTACAATAGTTCCTCCATCCCCTGAATCTCCTGCATCTCCTCTGGTTTCTCCAGACCTGAATTTCCTTCATCTTCTCTGAATCCTCTAGGCCTTAAACTCATGCATCTCATCTGTTTCCCTCAGCCGTGAATCTCCTGCATTTTACCTGGTTTCTCCAGCACTAAAATCCTGCATCTTCTTTGGTTGTTCCAGACCTGACTCTCCTGCATCTCCTCTGGTTCATCTAGACCTCAATATCCTGCATCTTCTCTGGTTTTTCCAGCTCTAAATCTCCGGTATCTCCACTGGTTCCTCTAGACATGAATCTCCTGCCTCTCCTCTGGTTCCACTAGACATGAATCTCCTGCCTCTCCTCTGGTTCCTCTAGACCTGAATCTCCTACCTCTCCTCTGGTTCCTCTAGACCTGAATCTCCTGTATCTCCACTGGTTCCTCTAGACCCGAATCTCCTGGTTCTCCTCTGGGTCCTATAGACCTGAATCTCCTGTATCTCTACTGGTTCCTCCAGCCTTGAATCTCCTGCATCTTCTCTGGATCCTCCATCCCTGAATCTCTTGCATCTCCTCTGGTTCCCCTAGACCTGAATTCCCTGCATCTCATCTGGTTCCTCTATACCTGAATCACCTGCATCTCCTTTGGTTCCTACAGTTCTGAATCTTCTGTATCTCTCCTGGTTCTCTAGCCCTGAATCTCCTGCATCTCATCTGGTCCCTTTAGCCCTGAATCTCTTGCATCTCCTCTGGTTCCTCTAGACTTGAATCTCCTGTATCTCCTCTGGTTACTCTAGACATGAATCTCCTGTATCTCCTCTGGTTCCTCTAGACCCGAATCTTCTGCCTCTCAACTGGACCCCAAACTCTTCCCTGCCCCTTATCATCCTCGTGCTCCTGGTGTTCTCCCTTGTTTCAACTTTCTAAAAGAAAGTAAAACATATATATCAGTGACTGCATTCCCCTGTGTGCATGTGTGTGCTGTCTGAACTTACCTGTGTCCACCATTACATGTTTGCTCTGATGCTTTTAATAAATATTGGTCTCTCCAGCTTGATTAGTGACACAGATTCCTGTACTCACTTTGTTTTTTTGCTGACATTGCGACATGACCTGCTCTACTAATCTAAACACTAGTACATGACCGAGTAGTAAAATGTTTGTATGTTTTTCATTAAAATAAAGGGCTGTACATCTGTTTTGTTTAGATGTGCTACTCAATTTAAACTATGGAAATGGTAAAAGCATTGACAAAGTCTGTCAGGATGTGAGCACTAGATTATCTCTGTCAAACCCAATGCAGTATAAAACACTGTGAACCATCAACAGCAGTCATGCACACTCTTTCTTTGGAGTTAGCTCAAGACAACAAAAGAAAAGATAAGCCAACTGAGTATATATATTAATATCTTAATAGCATCATGTCTTATGGTAACATTTGCGTAAGGATGCAAGGATGCTGTTCTTGTCTGAATGTGTTGCCTTGACCGTCATTATTTAGAAACTGTTGAAGTCAGGCTGCTGGATTGTGATGATGAGGCTAAGCTGAATAATCAGCTAACACTGTATAAACAGATTGTTTTGGTCAGTATAAAAGACAGTTGTGCTTATTCCTTTTCACAGCCGTCCCAAGCTTGGCCAAAGTAAAGAAGCAGAAACGAAGACCGTATGAGGTGGGAGAAAGTGCAGTCCTCCGCTGTAACCCTCCCAAGAGTTCTGTCACCCCCAAAATACACTGGATGGACATGCGTAAATCCTCTGTTCATTCTAAATTAAAATTGTCCTACACAACATTAGAATTTTTATAACTGAATGCTTGTCCTCTCTCTCTCTCTCTCAGAGTTTCACCACATTCCTCTGAATGAGCGGGTGACCATAAGTCTGGATGGAAATCTGTACTTTGCCAATCTTATAGCTAACGACAGCAGAGACGACTACACCTGTAATGCGCACTATATCAACGCCAGCATCATCCTGCCTAAAGAGCCCATGTCCATCTACGTCACACCCTGTGTGTAACTTTCTCTGACCAGTCACATACAACTCACTGTCCTGCAGCTGTATTTGTGTAATTAGACTCAGAAATGTAAAGTAAAATGGATTTTCAAGAACATTTAACACTTAAATTAAGAGACAAAAAGCAATTAATGGACAAAGTTTTGTTTGTGTGCTCCCTCACATCTTTTATCTTAAATTTTATTACACAAGAATGACGGTATATTTTGTCCGAAACGGTATAGGTTAGCAGGTGTTTCAATAAACTTTACACTTTTGCTACTCTGATTTCTGCAAAACTTCAGCTAGTGTTTAAAAATGACTCATGTGTACATTTGTTTATGTTTTGATTTAGTAATGGGGATTAATATGTTTTTTACAGCAAATTCTGTTGTGAAGAATCGGCGGTCGAAGCTGCACCACCCAGCCGGAGCCCGCAGCTCGTACCTGGTGCTGAGGGGTCAAACACTGACCCTGGAGTGTATCCCAGAAGGCCTGTGAGTGTGTCTTATGTGCTGAATTTACAAATCAGAATATCTGCACACTCTTGTGTACTATACCTCATGTTGCAAATGTGATATATATGTAATTACAATGATATATTGAAAGAAAACGTTGCATGTGCATGTGCTATTTAAAATAAAGAACTTGAGCGTGCCAATGACATGATATGTGAACGGCCCCTAAAGCGGTCAAGGGTGTTGGCAGGGCAAATCCATTGAAACAAAACAAAACAAAAAATAAATAGTAAAAATAATTAGACTCACATTGTTGTGGGAGTGTGTGTTAGAGACTTAAGAAACAACCCACAGACACAGATTAAAAGTAGCCCAATCCTACGGGAAAACCACAGACTGTTACAGATTTCTTTAGCTCCACCTGCTGGCCGGCGGTATGATAGCTGCTTCACACATGTATTAGGAGTTCAAGATGTATTGCGTTTAAATGAATCATTTGGTACCATGCACTTACTGTGTACATACATGTTTTTTACATGATACATTTCTGTTCTACTTACTATAGTTACAGAGTTATACACCTTAACCCAGCCTCAGATCTGTCTCTAACCTGACCCGTATAGCACGTCAGGAACACCAGAAGTGTTGTGCAATACATGAACACTATAGGTACATTGTACTGACATTAGAAAATAAGTACACAGTAGTTAAGGCAACTTTATATAAAGTGGGACCAGATAATGCACATGAACCTAGCAGAAGAGACACAAATACTTTTAGTTGAGGCTTTTTTTTCGCAATTTCAGATGTGTTTGCGTGACAGGAGAGAAACAAACCTGTCTGTTTTAAGCTAATATCTTTGAGCTTACATCCAGTGTGATGACCTAAAATGCTTATGCTGGGCTTTGTGAAGCCAAAATCAAAATTCCCCTCAAGAAACTTTAGCTGACTGTTTATTAATGCTGTTTATGAACTGAAGTATCACTGCAGCAGTAATGATCATGACATTGAAAAGGGGCTCAAATCTGTTTTTTTGTGTGTGTGTGTGTGTGTGTGTGTGTGTGTGTGTGTGATTCAGACCGACTCCAGAAGTGCACTGGGACAGGATAGACTCTGCTCTGTCTCCAAACCGCACCAAGAAACTGTACAACAACCGTTGGCTGCAGATAGACAATGTGCTGGAGTCTGATGATGGAGAATACATCTGCACTGCCAAAAACAGCGAGAACTCCGTCAAACACCATTACACTGTCACAGTAGAGGGTGAGACACACACACACACATACACACTTACTGAATTTACTATCTAATAACTGCCTAAAGCAAACCTTGTTATCTTTACCATGAGAGCGGCACGGCTATTAGTACTTTAATAAGCTTTTAATTTTTATACACTTTCATTAGTTGCACAAAAACATGCTACAGCTGATGTCATGGTATTTCGATTGTTTTGAAGCACAAAGACATTTACTTTATACTTCTCTCTGATATCCTTATAGCTATTTCCATGTAGTTTCTGATGAATATGATATGTCAGGTTCATGTAAAATTACTTAGTTATTCAGTACTATACAATTCCAGTGACAAAAATGATGAAATACACTGAATTTGCACACGTCATCATAATCCCCTGCAGTGTGCTTTGTTGAGTGTACTGTAGTCAATGCATTGATAGCAGCATTGATAGACATTGGACATTCTGAGGGTTAGTGAAGACTTTATCATTCTAAATTATTAAATTATTATTATTAAAGGAAGGACTAACAATATTATAGGGAAAACAACAGAACAGAATGAACTATCGCTTCTTTTTAATAAGAGAAAGAGAATGAAAATATATGTTCAGTATCAATAAATCCCTGACTATTGTATTTCACATTTGGAAGCATTATATTTATTCATTCATTTTCTTTTCGGCTTAGTCCGTTATTAATCTGTGGTCGCCACAGTGGAATGAACCGCCAACTTATCCAGCATATGTTTTACGCAGTGGATGCCCTTCCAGCTGCAACCCATCACTGGGAAACATCCATACACACTCATTCACACACATACAATACGGACAATTTAGCTTACCCAATTCCCCTATAGCGCATGTGTTTGGACTGTGGGGGAAACCAGAGCAAACCCACGCCAACACGGGGAGAACATGCAAACCCCATACAGAAATGCCAACTGACCCAGCCGAGGCTTAATTCACATCTGCAGCTGACGTCAGAACAGCAGAAACCATTGCTCATTCACCAATGTCACTTTACAGCTAGTGTTTCAATGATTCTCTAGCGTAATGTCTAAAGTGATGACAAAACAGGTGATTTTGCTCACATTTTGCTCACATTTTTCACACTAAACAGCATGATTTGCCATCAGTCTACAGAGATTTCACAGAATTTCTCTGTTGCAATCAGGATATTACAATAATTAACCCAAAAAAGCCAAGGCAAAGCAAACACTATCAGATTACTATGGTATAAATACAGCACTACAACACACAAAAGAGAGAGATCGACTTAGAAAGTCATTTACCTGTTTTATAATGATTTGATCAGCTGTAGTTTGAAATTTATGCTGAGTTTTTCTCCCTCTAAGGACTAATTATGCGGTCTCTGTCGCAGTCTTGTGGCGTAACGTCAACCGTTCATTTCTTTGCTCTGCTCAATGACAGGCTGATGGCTGCCGATGCGCTGTATCTTCAAAATTATAAATATTTAAAATAGGCACTGTCCTTATAAATAAACTGCATAGTTGCAATCTAAACAACTAGATTCTCGCCTAAAAAAGCCTCAAAAGTACATTATGTTGCCCAACTGCTGCAATATATATCCAGTTTCAGCTGTTTGTGTTGTTTACAGCTGCTCCTTACTGGACCCGGAGGCCTGAAGAGCATCTATATGCCCCAGGAGAGACGGTCAGACTAGACTGTCAGGCCGATGGTATTCCTGCCCCAAACATCACCTGGAGCATCAATGGAGTTCCCGTTTCAGGTCAACATATAAAGCTCTGCGTTTGCATTCACAATCACTAATCTTCTCACTTCTCTTAATAATCAGGGATGTGTTTCCCAAACAGCAACATTACTCGAGGCTGAACTACTAGTAGATGCATCATTCTGGAAATAAACGATGTAGTGACAAGAGTTTTCCCAATTCTGTTGGAGATCCACAATCTGAACCACGTTATTTAAGACGCAAAACTTCCTAATGACTCCTTCAGATAACATCTACAACAGATGATTTTTTATAATTACTTTCTGTAATTTTTTCACACACAATATTGTTTGCATATAGATATACATAATAATAAATCCTTCCACATGCTGTGCAGAAATAGCAAAAAATGTTCATAGATTCTGTCTGGCCCTACACATGAGTTAAGATAATTGTACACCTCTAATCTGGAGAGCATGTAAAGTCTAATGTTTTTGTTGGTGTGTGGGCTGTAGGCACAGATGTGGACCCGAGACGGCGTGTGAGTTCTGGGAAACTGATCCTGTCCAATGTGGAGTTCAGCGATACGGCAGTGTATCAGTGCGAGGCCACCAACAAACACGGAAACATCCTGATCAACACACACGTCCATGTTGTTGGTGAGCATTAATAGTGTAAAACGCATATTATTTACACGGTGAAAGGATTGAAATGATGTCACCTCAGAAAGGGTCCATACTTCTACACAGGCTCATTGGGAATATGTGCATATTTGAGAGCCGCAAAATATGTACCCGGGCTACATATGGCTGCATTTTGTGTGTAAAGTGAAAGCTACGGCGCAGTATGGCGCCGCTGACAACCTTCTGTTCCTTTTCACGCTACACTGCCGATGGACTGCTTTTCTAGTGTGACCAGTTTGCTTACAGTTTTCCATGTACGGGGTTGGACTTGGGTTCGAGACCAGCGAAGGGACGCTTCCAGAAACTAAATAAAACAAAACCAAACAATAAATAAAAGGCAGTGTGAAATTGTGGTAAAGCATGTGGCCGCAACTACTTTTCTCTTCTGGTTTGATATTGAAAACACTATGGGTTGTGTTTAGGGAAGGGTGTGTGTGGGTCAGTCCATATCAAGCTGATATATTATACACAAGTCTGCCTGCTTCTCTCACGGACTGGCAAGAAGGACGTTGATATTCGCAGAAATGCCCTCTGCTGGATACGAGAAATGGCACTCATGAGAAAACATGCCCCACGTATATGAGATTGTCAAAAAATGTACATGGCGCCCTCTAGTGGATTTGTGGAAAAAGACTGCAAGAATACATAGTCCATGGTACAGATTTCTGGGTTCTCAAATATGTAGCCCTGGGACCATATCTCCAATGAGCCTGTGTTAAAATGTTTTGACTTCCTAACACAGTCAATAGAACACAATTTTGTATTATATTTAAGACGGTAAAACTGATTTTTGTAAGAGGTTGTTTTACAGACTGACCCTTGCCTACTCTTTGGACTTTTTTGTCTTGTCTCTTTGTAAGGAGTATGTAACGTGCTGTTATGCAAGAACATTTTCAGGTCTAAGTCTGACAATAAAGTATTGTATCGCAGAACTGCCAGCTCAGATCCTGACCCCAGATGAGCGTCTCTATCAGGCCACAGCAGGACAGACTGTGATGTTGGATTGCAGAACGTTCGGGTCGCCGCTACCCAAAGTACACTGGTAAGCATGCACTTTGTTTTGCGTTGTCATCATACATTTTCTGCATATACCTACTACTTAATACTGTAGAAGTAATAAAGAACGTAATCTTTGTAGCTTTCAACCAAAGTGCACTTTCAGCTTTTTTAAAAAGTAATTGTTCATAATGCATCTTCTTAAATTCTTGCTGTAAAGTAAAGTGGGATCAGAGAAATGGGATCAGAGAAGAGTAAAGCTTAATTGCATAGACTAGAACAACGTAAATGGATTTTTTGTTGTCCTGTATGTATAATCCAATGGGATTGATTGTTTGCAGGGAGATTTTAGACTCTATTCCAGCTCTGTCTAATGCTAAAATATCTCAGATGACCAACGGAAGTCTTAAGATCAGTAACGTGAGTGAAGAAGACAGCAACAGATACACATGTTCAGTGAGCGAAACCAACAAGAGCATCAGTGCGGAGCTGGAGGTCCTGAGTAAGTGTCCATTACACTGTCCCACGCCATAGCAAAACCACCCACATTCACCCAACAAACAGACTGTCCAATTTGAATTAATGATCAATAAAATACTATAATCCATTAATAACCAATAAGTGTGGTTCATTCATAAACTAATTTCGAGAGGATCACGTGCTTATGATTGACCACGGCTGGTCCCGCATTAGCTAACATGTGATTTACCAATCAGATTATTTTTAAGTCACTATAAATAACCAGAGTTTCTTACCTTAGTTATCTTCGTCCTGAAGAATCCCCCCTTCCACCCCTACTCCTCCTCGCTTTTCCTAGATAGAGCGGCACGGTGGTCCAGTGGTTAGCACTGTTGCCTCACATCAAGAATGTCACTGGTTGAAGTCCTTACCAGGCCAGTCGACGTTTCTTGTGTGCTGAGTTTACATGTTCTCCCTGTGCTCACGTGGGTTTCCCCCGAGTTCCCCGGTTTCCTTCCATCGTCCGTCCAAAGACATGTAACATAAGTAAATTGACCAAACCAAATTGGCATCATAGATGAGCTCTTAGTCAGCAATATATCTCTCCATAGCAATTCCTAATTTGTCTTTAGTCATAAATAAACAGGGGAGTTCTCGAGAAACGAGATAAGGCTTTAAAATACAATAAAAGGCTTTCCAAACCTGCTATTTTCAGCACTGACAGCCATCAGATATGTCTCTCAAGTGGAATCAAATGAAATATTAATGCAATACATTACACATTTAAAAATGAAGGATTAATGAGTGAAGATTACCTCAAGATCAACCCCTGAACCACATGCTGTCTGATATGGACGTGCATTGATCATTGATTGTCTTTTCATGGTGTTGTCTGCAGACAGAACTAAGATTGTGGGACCTCCCCAGAATCTCCAAGTTATACGTGGAAGTGATGCGGTTTTACAGTGCAAATATACAGTGGACCACAACTTAAAATCTCCCATGGTTCAGTGGAAAAAGGATGGACACAAGATCACAGCATCTACAAGCAATGACAAGTAAACACTCAACTTCATATCTTTATGTCGTACTGTGCTTTAGCTTTTGCATGATCCTCTATTTATCGCCACTAACTGGTAAAAACAATCTTATAAATACATGTTCAGGTATAAATATAATAAATAAATACATCAGGTATAGCAAAACCCAAGAAATGCACAATGTTTTTCTAGAGATATGGCCTGATTAAGAAAGTGTCCGGTGCATATGGAGAGAAGAGTGTCTCTACAGGTGGTTTATCAACCCCACTTAACTGTGTGAGGCACACTCAGAAATGCTCAATGTTTTTATAGAGATATGGAGTGATTAAGAAAGTGTCCAGTGCATATGGAGAGAGAGTGTTTCTACAGGTGCTTTGTCAAACCCACTCACCTGGTATATGCTTGTTTGGTTGCAGATACCATGAAGTTGAAGGCTCTCTAAAGGTCCGGGGTGTTCAGATGGAGGATATGGGCATCTACAACTGTGAGGTCAGCACTACACTGGACTCAGACACTGCCAGCGGATACATCACGGTTCAGGGTAAGTCTGCCAACACCACATACATCTAAACAAACACAATCTCACGTTTCTTAAAGACGTTAATGTGTCGGACGTTCCACAGATAAACCTGATTCTCCTCAATCTCTGGAGCTGTCTGAAAAGATGGAGCGTAGTGTGACCATCTCCTGGATGCCGAGCGCCGAAAACAACAGTCCTGTCACTGGTAAGTGCAGCACTGTCTTCTTTTATTATATTTGGGGATGATGCTGATGATGATGATGGGAAGAATAAGGGAGTGAGAGAAAAGAAGATGGAAAGATGAGGAGAGGCAGAATAGACAGATCGAGGGAGGAAAGAAAAATGGAAAATGAATAATAGTGTTTGGTTTTTCAGACACACACTGCCTGTTGGTCGTCAACCAAACTGAGAGGTTCTGAACAGCGGTGGCTTTATAATGTGCTTTATAAAGTCTGTCCATTAGCCATTCGAGTGTTTGAGCTGCTGAAGATAATGTCAGCATAGACTAAGAGGATTATAGATGTGGAGTTTTAGATGAAGCACAAATGAACAGCGACAGGAGTCTCCATAGACTGACAGAAGCATGAAGCACACACTGACCAAAGACAACATGCACACCTGACCAGCACTGACAACACACACAGTGCTGTTTTACATCTCGGTCACCAAAATGCCAGAGCCAGAGAGTTATAAAACAATATTTGTGTGGTATTTTGAGCTAAAACTTCACTATACACTCTAGGGACATCTGAGACTTATTTTATATCTTGTAAAAGGGCGCATAATATTTTATGCGCCCAATTTCTGCAACGATCTCTAGGGTTTGGCTGTAATAGAAAAACAGTGGGCGTGGCTTGTTTTTTCTCCTGTGAGCTGATTGGATGCAGTAAAGTAGGCGTTTCATTCAGAAAGATGGGGAAAAGGGTTTGGGGAGAGTTATTACAACAGAACAGACTCCTCCTCCTCACCATGTCTGTTTGTTGTCAACACTGACAGCTGGAGGGGCGTGGTTAGGTGTGTTAGCCCCGCCCACTACTTCAGATAGATCTAATCTGAGAATTTAACTGAAAACAAACAGGAAGTGCAATTAAAGATTACAAGGGCAAACTTTTGTTTTGTTCTTAATGACATGCACAGATGAATTGTTCAGCACAAAACTAGCAATGTGAGCTAACAAAATCAATACGGCTAGTTTTGATTTCATGTGTACTTTGAAACGCTTTATTTCTGTTGTCCTGCAGAGTATGTGATTGAGATGAACGAGGGGGAGACTCCAGAAGAGGGTCAATGGCAGAAATACAGGAGTGTTTCTCAGGACATCCGACAGCTGGAGATCCACCTGCAGCCCTACAGCAAATACCACTTCCAGATCCGGGCAGTGAACGGCATAGGAACCAGTGCTCCCAGCGGGTCCTCGCTCTCCTACAGCACTCCAGCAGCCAGTAAGACGGATTTCAGAACTTTTTCTGCTTATTTGGCAGAATATACATTTAATTTAAGGGATTTTTAAACTTATAGGTAAAAAAAAAACCTTACTTACTTACTCCCAGGGACGTTTATATTGAAGTTGATTTTTAGCTACACCATGTTGATGTTTCGTAATATCTACTTTTTACGAGGTGTGTCATTAGGCCAACGCTCAACCCCCAACCTGGAGGACCAAGACATACACACATACACTACGGCCAATTTAGTTCATCAATTCCCCTATAGCGCATGTGTTTGGACTGTGGAGGAAACCCACGCCAACACGAGGAGAACATGCAAACTCCACACAGAAAGGCCAACTGAGCCACCCGGGGCTCGAACCAGCGACCTTCTTGCTGTGAGGCGACAGCGCTACCCACTGTGCCACCATGTCGCCCCAAAAAACCTTACACATATATTAAATCAAGCAAAAAGTGAAGATAAAGCGCAGAACATGGTCACCGTTCATTCATTCCAATGGCTTGTTTTCCCCTACAGCATGAACAGTAGTGACAAGATATGGCGAACAGGTCTATTGAGAGGAGAAAATCCTTCCACTTCTAAGTATTTTTGTTTTACGTATTAACATTTTCTCTTGTGCACAGAACCAGACACGAACCCAGAGAATGTGATGACTGCGTCCACTGACCCAAAGAGTATGGTCATCTCATGGGAGGTGATTATCAGTGCTTTTTAATTCTCCCCCTAAAGAGAAACCCATATTAAAGAGTCACGATCTTTCACATAATCCTTGTATTTTTGCATTACAGGAGCTGGATCGGCGTCAGTTTAATGGGCCGGGGTTTCATTATAAGGTGTTCTGGCGTCGAGCAGCAAACAGCAGTGCACATTGGACAGAGAGCAGCGCCTCCAATCCTCCACTGATGGTCAATAACACCGGAACATTCGTCTCCTTCGAGATTAAAGTTCAGGCGGTCAATGATCTCGGTGCGGCACCAGAACCGCTCACAGTGATCGGCTACTCCGGGGAAGACTGTACGTACTCTAACATCTACACTAGTTGATCATGAAAACTACTGTGCATGACATATTCAGATGCCAGTGATACACAGGGCAACTTTTTGGGCAATGTTGCTTGGCTACTTTTCTACTAAGAATGGGAAAGAATATGGAGCCTTTTCACATTTCTGGGTTTCTCAGTCGTCATAGTTGGTAAACTCAGAGCGCAGTGAATGGGAGAGTACAACAAATCATTATTTTGCAATCCTATTTGCTGAAATAATAACAGAAAAACTCCAGGATGATGTTATCAAGACTTCCAGAAAGAGGAAAACAATAGTGTGAGACTGATAACGGCAGATGGAAGAGAGAATAATGTCAGATTTACTGTCCTGCCCTCATACACACTGCATTACACACACCTCACACAAGCACTCATTCGGGTTCTGTAATTTGATGCACAGATGATGATATAATACATATGTATTCGTACATTTAAAAAAAATATCTAAATATTAAAAACTTTCAAGGATTTAAGATGCTGATGACTGTTAAATGCATCATAATAACAGTCTTGTGAAAAGGGTCAGTTGTATCTGTAACACATTGCCCTAGTTAGCCATTACCCTGTGTCTCTCATTTATGGCATTATTTCCCAGCAACATTGCTCAAAAGGTTGCCCTGTGTATCATTAGCATAAGTGTTTTAGGAGTTTTGCTGACAGAGTAATTGCTCTTGAACTCTTACAGTTCCTCTAGAGGCTCCATCAGCGGTGTCTGTCACTGAGCTGCACAAAACGTCTGTGGTGGTGAGATGGAGTCCAGTCAGGCCGGAGTCTGTCCGAGGAAAACTACTGGGATACAAGGTACAGGATCTTTAAACCATAGCTCACAATCTGCACTTGTGACCATGGACCACAACACCAGTCATAAGTGTCTGTTTATGGAGATCATCTGAAAGCTGAATAAATAGGCTTTCCATTGATGTATGGGTTTGTTAAGGATAATAGGATAATATTTGGACGAGATACAATTGTTTGAAAGTCTGGAATCTGAGGGGTCAAAAAAATCGAAATATTGAGAAAGCTGTGTTTAAAGGGGACCTGTTAAGCTCTGTTTTACAAGCTGTAAACTGCATCTCTGCTGTCTCTAGAGTGTGTGTGTTTGAGTTTGAGCTGAAAATAGCACACTGATAATGTTCTCTAGCTCTCTGAAACTGACCCTTTTAGGCTTTGATCCTAATTGTGGCGTTTTGGTGACTGTCGCTTTAAATTCAAATGAGATTGTGATTGTCTAATCAAAGATTGAGTTTCGATATATCTACAGTAACAAACATATCTTAATGGAACATGATATTTAATTAATATTCAAATGATTTTTTGGCATAAAAGCTAAATCAATCATTTTGATCCATTCAATGTAATATTTTTGGTAACTGGCAATATTTTACCCGTGCAACATAAGACTGGTTTTGTGGTCCACCGGGTCACATGTGATTACTGATATACTTTTATATAATTGATATATATTGCATATAATTTATAATAGGGAATATATATATGCAGAAGGACTTCTAATTTTCAGTAAGCCAGCTTCCGGTGAACTGTTACACCATTACAAAATCACCGCGTTTAAGCTCTGTTTTCTTTAAAAATCAATGATCTTCACTGCCTGATTGATATACGATATGAAGAGGCCCAGCAGGCACACAACGTCATAAGACGGTAATATTAGGTTAGATTTATATATATATCTAGCCAGCGTCTAAGGACAACATTATTTTGATGTCCAATGAAGACGTTGATATTTGGTTGATTGTAGGTTGTGTTGGAAAGTGACCAAAATCCAACATCGAGCCAACATCTTAAACCAACGTCATATTGAAGTCAAATACTGACATTTATTCATCAGGTATGGCAACCAAAATCGTCTGATAGACGTCATAGTGGTAACGTCCACACAACGTCAAGCTGTAACATCATTAGATGTTGATATTTGGTTGATTTTAGGTTGGACGTTGGACATTGACGTCAACCTGATTTTAATTTCCAAACAACGACGTTGGGGTACAACATCAGTCTGACATCATGTTGATGTCCTGTGCCTGCTGAGGGGTCTCAGAATGTACAAGAAGCACTGCATTAAATTCCATTGTTCGCTGCCATGTGTTTAAAATATGAAAATTATTTTACCACAGTATTTTCAATGGAGTTTCTGCGCTCTCCTTGCGGCACTTGTGTTTAAACTGTCTTTCATCTCATTTTACAACTGAATGAATGCTTAAGTCTAATTAACTGATTGTATTTTACTTATATTACAACATCCATGCTGTGAAAGGAACCGTATGAAATTAAAAATAGTCACATTACCAGTTCACCCGAAGTTTATTGCTAGGGGAAAAACACAAGCTGTGCATATAGTCCATAGCGGGCCTCTTTTTCTTTTCAGATCCATTTAAGAATGAAGGGTCCTAGTGGGAGACTCCGGGCCGGGCGGTCTCCAGCAGTGAATAATCCCACAGTGATTGAGGTCCCTGCAGACGCGGCGGAGCAGATCGTGAGTGACCTGCAGTTTTACTCGGACTATACTCTGACCGTCACTGTGTTCAACAGCAAAGGTGAAGGTCCACATTCAGAGGAAACCAGCTTTAGCACTCCGGAGGGTGGTAAGGACTCGTCTCAGAGCATGTCAAACGTCTTTGAGTGTGTAAATGAGTGTGTGATGATCTGAACTCCTGCTCTCCTGAATCCAGCACCTGGACCAGTGTTATTCCTGCCCTTCGACAGCCCGTCTGAGAGCGAGATCACTCTGCGCTGGGAAACACCACACAAACCCAACGGGGAGATCAGAGGATACCTGCTGCAGTACCAGGAAGGTGAGAACACACACACACAAACCCAAATGAGAGAGTCAATTGAATTTGAATCCTCAAATCTATTTAGCATGCCAAAGAGGTAAGGGAAATAATCTAGTTTTACCTTTTGACACATTACTCTGACTACTCTGCTTACCCCATATGGCAGATTATTTTGCTTTTCTTAAGGAAAAACTCACTTAATTTTGACTCATCATTTCTGAAAACAAGACAATATGTGTTGCTTGTCTAGTAAATGCTTCTTGATTTAGGAATTTGTAGAGATTTACACTAGAAACAAGACAAAAACTCTAAGGATGAAAAGCATTTTAGCAGTATGTAATTGCATTTGAATTGAAATATCAAGCAAAGTAATTCATTAGTGCAGTGTGTTTGCTTTTCTCTTTAACTCAGGTCTTTGCTTAAGTGTTAACAATAACAGGTAAACTTAGCTATCAAAGTATTTTTATACACTTGCGTTGATATAGTTGTGGATGGTGGAGCAGATACAGTCATGCAGGTCATCCTTAGCCAAACCACAGGCTTTATTCTTCACTATAGTGGTTACCCTGCAAACTTTGACATGACAGTAACCTCTTTGAGAGATTAATATGAATTATTACATGGCAGACTAGAAAACTGGATTCTGATTGGTCAGTCGCAACATTATAAGGTCTGTTTTCCCAGATAACAACCGCTGAATAACACAGTGAATGCACAGCTAGTGTTTTCCCCCTAGTGATAAACTTCCAGTAAACGATTAATGTGACTTTTTTTCAATTTCATACGCTTCCTTTTACAGCATCGATGTTGTAATGTAATTTAAATACAATCAGCTAAACAGATTTCAGCATTCATTTAGTTGTTCAAGTGTTAAACGAGATAAAAGACTGTGTAAACGCAAGCGCCGTCAGGAGCAGCAGGAGAGCGCAGAAACTCCATTGAAAATACTGGAGTGAAATAAATGTTCATATATTAAAGATCAACAATGTAATTTAATGCAGTGCTTCTTGTACATTCTGAGACCCACTTTATATCGTATATCAATCAGGCAGTGGAGATCTGTGATTTTTAAAGAAAACAGACCTTAAATGTGGTGATTTTGTAAAGGCATACAGTTCACCAGAAGCTGGCTTGCTGAAAATTAAAAGTCCTTCTTCATATATACTCTATTGTGTGTTTAGTGGTGTTTGACAGTGAGAGCCCACAGCAGGTGGAGTCCATTGATCTGCCGGCGGTGACGGAGTTCACACTGAAGGGTCTAAATCCGGAGAGCCGCTATACCTTCCACCTCAGTGCCCGAAACAGTGCCGGCAACGGGGCCACGGCCACACAGAGCGGCGCCACCCTGCTGGACGGAGGTACATATCTCTCATTCATTAAAAGCAGTTCTTAATTGTTTTAAAGCCATTTTAAGGTCAATATTATTCGCCCCCTTCAGCAATATTAGTGTTGGATTGTCTCCAGAACAAACCACTGTTATACAATGACTTGCCTAATTACTCTAACTTTACCCTAATTTACCTAGTTAAGCTTTTAAATGTCACTTTAAGCTGAATACTAGTAAATATCTAGTCTAATATTATGTGCTGTCATCATGGCAAAGAGAAAAGACATCAGTGATTAGAAATGAGTTATTAAAACTATTATATTTAGAAATGTGTTGAGAAAATCTTCTCTCCGTTAAACAGAAATTGGGGAAAAAATATACAGGGGGGGATAATCATTCTGACTTCAACTGTATGTGTCTCCTCTGCAGAACCTCCATCTGCAATCAACATGACAGCTGGAGAAACCTCAGTCAACCTCAGCTGGGTTCCTGGAGACCGACATCGAAACTTTGTCTTTAGTTTGCGTTACAGGAAAGATAAAGGTAAGACCCATATCTTTGATCTGCTTTTCTCTGATGTTTCACCCATCATATGATCAACTAACAGTAAACGAAAAGATGTTGATCGACATCATCAAACATTAGCAGTAGCTGTGTTTCCATTCCAAGATGCAAATTAGATTTTGAACAAAATCCAACCAAAACAAAGTTCGTTTTGAGTTGGTTTGGAAACAGCTCACCAATGGAAACCTTTTAGGGGAGTTTGGTTTTGGCTCCCAAACACCTCTGAGCTGCCATTGCTTAGCGATGGTCTCTCTCAAGGTTTTTTCCTTCACTTTGGTCAATTGGTGAAAATTGTTCCTCTACTGTCACCACTGGCTTGCTTGGTTCGGGACTTGTGGAGCTGCGCATCAATGGATTTCCTCTTCAGTGTTTGGACTTTCAGCAGTGAAGATTAAACCAGACTGAACTGAACTAAACTGAACTTCAACTCTGAAAACTGGACTGACACAGTTTCAGTTTACTAGAACTTCTATGTTCAGCTGCTTTGACACAATCTACATTGTAAAAGCGCTATAGAAATAAACATGAATTGAGTTGAATGTTAATACGCAGCTGTCAATCAATTCGGTGGGCGGGGAAACCGCACTCCTACGTCACGTTGCGGTCGGCCTCAAAATGGGAGGGATTTGGATCCTATTTTAACGTCAGGAAATTTAAAAAAGGAGGCTTATTGTCTTTATATCACCCCAATAAGACTGTGGACACAATATACATACACACTGTCCTGCCACAAAAGATGATTTTCATCATAGATGCCCCTTAAATAATGTTTGTTGTATTGTCTGCAATGAAATACAAGTCAAAGTCAATTTAGAAATCCCTTCTTTCTTGTTTTATTTGCGTTTTCCATACTGTCCCAACCTTTTCTGATTTGGGGTTGTAGGTTCTTGTTAGTTCTCTGACTGATAATGATGATGGTGATGTTTTTGCAGAGGGTGCTGAATGGGAAGAGTCAGAGAAGATCAACTCTACACAGGCCTTCTATCAGCTGCAGGGTCTGCTTCCAGGCGTTATTTACCATCTGCACGTCCATCCTGGAAACTCTACTCAAAACTTGGTTTTCAAAACAATGTACAGGCCAGGTACGCTCTTAGTGTTTGTACAGTTAAAACACAGGAAAACTATAGTTGTCTTAAATTTGGCAAGTAATGTAATTCTTATTTTTTGAGCTGATGATTCTTAAAACAACACCTTTACAAACACAAAAGTTTAGTAGCTTGACAAGTTTAATTTGTAGCTATTGGAGATCAAACGTTTCATTAAATGATAGTTTAAATTAAAAGCCTCAGTTACTAATAGATCTTTACTAATTGTTCTAAACCACAAATATGTTGACTCTCAAAATGCACCATGAATGCATCAAGCTCTGTTAAAGGTGCGGTATGTAAGTTTGACACCCAGTGGTTGAACTAGGTATTACATTCCTGGATCAAAACAAACGCAAGCGCAGGTTGCCAGATTGAGGAGCGAGTCTGACGATCGAGCCTAAAGGCTGATTTAAGTCGTGTTGTAAATTAAAGCAACGGCACACGATAGAAGGAATATTCTCCATATTAAAATGAGTTTTTGTCCTAACCAACACCTCGAATTGATATATTAGAAACGGCTTCTATTTCTCACAGCTGAACAACAGGATAAACTGATCACCTCAGGTACACCTCATGCGCTTTATTCAGTGTTAAATGCTAATAATGTGAGTTTGAATGCCATTTTACATGACATTTATTGCCATACTACTGAAAGCAGCAGCAGATAGTTCACCTCAGATCTGGACAATAAAATAAACCGTCTGAAATTGATCTTCAGAACTGTGACTCAGTGCAAGCCAACACATATCAGTGATTTAGCATGTATTAATTAGATTATAAACCTTACCATTTCGCTGGAGTGCAGTGAGTGCACTATTCTGTGCTTCTGAATGGCTGTATTTACAGTTCTGTGGTGTTTCGTCTGGTACAAACAGCCAAATTGCTCATCACTGTGTATCTCGTCACGTAGCGTGTTGTTAGGACACGGGGTTACAGTGTAACCTGCTCACCTAATGTTTACGTTCCTAATATTATCTGCTAATTAATAACCTCATGTGGAAGTCTGAATCTGCGTCTCACTTCGGAGGTTGCGTTTCGGTCACGGACGCATGCTTTCAGAGCCTTCATGACTGAATGAATGAAATACGCTGTTTTCCATCAAGGCAACCCGGGTGCTGAAATATAATTGGCTAAAGTGGCAGTGGGAGGGTTAAAGAGACCAAAACAAAGGCAGCCGTTCCGGCATGTAACGCACGTTCACAGCAGAATATCTGACTTCAGCATTGTTTCTCAGATAAACAAGAATGTTCACTCAGCATGTTTCTGAATATCTGCAAACATATTATGGTGTTTTTATGCTTTAGAAGAGTCAAAAACTTACATACAGCACCTTTAAATGTTTCAATGTTTTCTTTCTGGTTAGGTTCATTTCTTCATTTTTAATGTTTATATTCATTTATTTATTTAAGATATGAACTTTTTATTAGCACTTATAAAGTATGATCTTACTCTACATCCCTAATCCTACCCAATTCCTAAACCCAACTACTACCTTACTAATTATTAATAAGCAGATCATTAGTAGTTATCAGTCTTAGTCAATGGTTTGTTAATGGTATAAATTGTACATTGAAATAAAGCGTGACCAAAAGAAGACATTTTGAAGAATGTTGGAAACCTGGAACCATTGACTTCCAAAGTATCTATTTTTCCTACTAAGTCAATGGTTACAGGTTTTCAAAATATCTTCGAAATAAACTCATAAAGGTTTATAACTACATAATGGAGAGTAAATAGTGAGTAAAGTTTCATTTTTTGGTGGGTTTTAATTAAAGAGGTGTATTGAACAGGTAACTTACAGCTACTCACCAGAGCGCATCACCCTCTAGTGGTCAAACAATCATTACATGTTGTCCCCTACATATTCTGTCAGAGAGGAAGACAGGTGTTGTACGAAAGTAACACAGATGACTAGATTTAAAAAATATGTTATTGAGTATGAAGTAAAAGTGAGTCTTAAAGGGGCAGTTGACCCAAAAATGAACATTTATTTATTGTTTACTCTCCCTTAAGTGGTTCCAAACCTTTATGAGTTTCTTTCTGGTGTTGAACACAAAAGAAGATATTTTGAAAAATGTTAAAAACCTGATTGACTTCCATAGTAGTTGTTTTTCCTACAATGAAAGTCAATGTTTACCGGTTTTCAGCATTCTTCAAAGTATCTTCTTTTGCGTTCAACACCAGAGAGTAACTCATAAAAGTTTATAACCACTTGATGGAGAGTAAACCATGAGTACATGTTGATTTTTGTGTGAACTGCCCCTTTAAGAGTGTGTGTGTGTGTATGTGTGTGTGTGTGTGTGCGTGTGCGTGTGTGCATGAATTTGTGTGTGCATGCATGTGTGTGTGTGTGTGTGTGTGTGTGTGTTTTCAGAGCTGCACGAGTTGCCCAGGAACTTTGCGACGGAGGGCTGGTTCATTGGTCTGATCAGCGCTCTGGTTCTGCTGCTGCTGGTTCTGCTCATCCTCTGCTACATCAAGAAGAGCAAAGGAGGAAAATATTCAGGTGAGTTACTGAAGAAAAAAAGGTCCTGCACTCGTCTGTCTGGAACATCTGAATGATCTTGATGACGGCTGAATACACAGTATTTATAATCAATTGTTTCTGCCTCAATTGTTTCTGAGACACAATTTAACTGCCTCTCTGTTTGTCTTAAGCAGATAATACACAATCTTTAACACATCACATCAACAACATTATGTCTGCAGATTGATATAGTTTGAAAACTGAAGATTTGTTTCAAAAAATATTCAGAATTCATGTGTAGCTTAATAAGAACATATCAGCCAGAACAAAAAAATACATTAAAATGCAACTTACTATGTCACAATTCATTCATTCATTCATTTTCCTTTGGCTTAGTCCCTTATTTATCAGGGGTTGCCACAGTGGAATGAACCGCCAACTATTCCATCATATGTTTTTCACAGCGGATGCCCTTCCAGCTGCAACCCAGTACTGGGAAACACCCATACACACTCATTCTCTCTCTCTCTCACACACACACACTCATACACTACGGCCAATTTAGTTAATCAATTCCCCTATAGCGCATGTGTTTGGATTGTGGGGGAAACCGGAGCACCCGGAGGAAACCCACGCCAACACGGGGAGAACATGCAAACTCCACACAGAAACACCAACTGACCCAGCCGGTGAATTGAATAGGCTATGAATAGGCCGTAGTGTATGAGTGTGTGTGTGAATGAGTGTGTGTGGGTGTTTCCCAGTGTTGGGTTGTGGCTGGAAGGGCATCCGCTGTGTAAAACATATGCTGGAATAGTTGGCGGTTCATTCCGCTGTGGCAACCCCTGATGAATAAAGGGACTAAGCCGAAGGAAAATGAATGAATGAATGAATGAATGAATGAATGAAACCCACCAGAATTTAAAAGCTTCTTAAGCCTGAAAGCTGCATAAAAATGAAATCACTTTTTTCTAAATGTATGTTAAGTGTAAATACGTTTCAAGTGAATCAAAACCGGGTGGCGCAGTGGGTAGCACGTTCGCCTCACAGCAAGAAGGTCGCTGGTTCGAGCCTCGGCTGGGTCAGTTGGCATTTCTGTGTGGAGTTTGCATGTTCTCCCCGTGTTCGCGTGGTTTTCCTCCGGGTGCTCCGGTTTCCCCCACAAGTCCAAAGACATGCGGTATAGGTGAATTGGGTAAGCTAAAATTGTCCGTAGTGTATGTGTGTGAATGAGTGTGTATGAATGTTTCCCAGTGATGGGTTGCATCTGGAAGGGCATCCGCTGCATAAAACATATGCTGGATAAGTTGGCGGTTCATCCCGCTGTGGCGACCCCAGATTAATAAAGGGACTAAGCCAAAAAGAAATAAATGAATGAATGAATCAAAACCTTTTAACAAAGTTACAAAAACTATTTAAGACATCCTTTCTTGCTTTAGGAGAATGTTGAAAAACCTTTTCGATCCACTTCAAATGTTGAAATCAAATGCAAAACAAAGCATTAAATCTTAAAGCCGAGTGTTATTATTATTATTATGAATAAATGACTCCGCTAGCTTTATGAATGCTTCTTCTGTGAGGTAATGCTGTGTGTGTAGAATATATGAAATGACTCCAGTTTTCAGAGCATCAGCACTCCTGTGTGTTCGGGTTTCTGTTGTGAATTATTTATTAAGTCTCTGTTTATTTGTGTCTCAGTGAAAGATAAAGAGGAGGGTCAGGGGGACGCAGCTGGCCAAAAACTGAAGGATGACGCGTTTGGAGAGTACAGGTACACGTTCACAAACACACAGCACATTACGCAGAATCTGTCGGAGATAAATCAATGGATAAATCACAAAAAGTGTGCTTTGCAGGAAGTGGAACGAAGTCAAATGCTTTAATATTCAATCAAAAAAGAAACAAAGTGCAATTATTGGTGTTAAAACTGACAGATGAGCGGCAGTCTAACAATCAGAGAAATGCACAATGCATCTGGGACACACTTTATATTTAGCATCTTCAACTATGATGCAGTTGTGATGAACTTATTATTATTGATACAATTATACATATTGTGCACCTTTTACGTTGTACTTACATTATTAAAATGCATGCAGTTACACCTGTAGTTAATTTCTGTATTTGCATTAATAATTACACTTTTTGTTTAGTCGTATTCATACCACGAAAGTGAAGAGAGTTTGTAAATATGCAGCTGCTTTCTATGCAACTCTGGCTTATTTTAAACTTACATATACATTTATATATAAGCTTTTTTTGTTTTTTATTGATTTATTTGTACTTTTTAAATTTGGTTACTTTCAATTTTTTTTTGCTATTTATTTAAAAAAATATATATATATATTTTTTTTTTATATTGATTTAAAAAAATAGAAATTCTTTCTAGAGTCCCTGAAATAGCTCACAACAATTGTTAAAAGCAAATATACTGCTGTATTTATTGAGTTTATTTATTTATTTTTAAAACTAAATTGTTTTAAATCTTTATGTTCTTGAAATCACACAAGTAAATATGCTCATATTTACAATATAGTAAAAATAGTAACAATTTATTCAGGTAACATACTTTTATTCATTTATATAAAATAACCTTGATAGTAACAACAATTCTGGAATGAGAACGTCCACATTCCCAGAAGGAGGAACGTTGTGTTACTGACACATTGGGAATCGCCAGATGACCAATCACTCTGAAGAGTAACAAAACGGGCCAGTGAATACCTATGAGTTGGCAAAGCTGAGCTCCTCACAGACTTTTAGCCGCTGAAGAAGCCGAACACTCAGCTATCAGCTGGAGACTCAGCTGCTGTGGCAGGGAGACACACATCTCAGTTCCCTCCTTTAGGGAACCTGGGTTACGGACGTAACCAGGACGATCCCCTTCAGATCGGGAACTCCAACGTTGTGTCACCGACACATCAGGAATGCATGTGGAAAACATCACAGCAGCTGGACCCGTCACACGTTGAGTTTGCCAAGCACAGCATGAGCGCACAAGCATCACCAAAGGCGCAACACCTTCCAATGTCCCCAAGCCCTTAATTACTAGAATATGGGAATATTATAATACAATTAGGGGGCCGTACGAGTCTTTTACCTAGCTAGCTGCAGACTAGGGATGCCGTCAGCTAGCTCTCTGCAACTCTCACATGGTTGCCCATTGAAGCTAAGCAGGGCTTCACCCGGTCAGTACCTGATGGGAGACCACATGGGGAAACTAGGGTTCTGCTGGAGGTGGTGTTAGTGAGGCCAGCTCCCGTATAATGTTAGTGAGGCACGCCCCAGTGTATTGAAGGGGACTCTATACTGCTCAGTGAGTGCCGTCTTTCGGATGAGACGTTAAACCGAGGTCCTGACTCTCTGTGGTTGTTAAAAATCCTGGGATGTCCTTTGAAAGTGTAGTTGTTTAACCCCGGTGTCCTGGTCAAATATGCCCACTGGCCTCTGTCCATCATGGCCTCCTAACCATCCCCAAATTATAAATAGCTTCATCACTCTGTCTTCTCTCCACCAATCAGCTGGTGTGTGTGTGCAATATGGCTGCTGTCGCGTCATTTAGGTGGATGCTGCACACTGGTGGTGGATGAGGAGATTCCCTCTAAAATACCTTTTACCTTTGAGTGTCCAAAAAAAGCAGGAAGATGATCTGCCCCATCATGCTCAATGTTCTTTCACCGCCGAGGACTCCTGGGTAAAGTCCCTGACAGTGTCACTGAATAGGCCTGCCTGGGATATGGGCGCACCAAGAAAGCAGGCTTTGTCTGTGTAGTCATGCACATGCACATGCACATGCACGGTCCACTAGACTACAAGAGATAGAGGGTTTGATTTCGACCCTGCCAATCAAACGCAGATTCACCAGGTCTTAAAATGACCAATGTTTTGAATCACTTTAGTCATGTGATCTCGGTGTTTCAAAACACTTTAGTCACGTGAGCTGGGTGTTTTAGATCATGCTTCAGTGCAGTGTTTCTGTTGTGGATCTCAACACTGTCGAAACATCAGTTTCACGTCAGCCATCCTTACCCATTTTCTTACTCTTCAGAGTGATTGGTCATCTGATGATTCCCAATGTGTCAAGGACACAGCGTTGTAGTTCCCGATCTGAAGGGGAAACATGTTTGTAAAGCTGAAAGCATGCTAACTTGATCAGACTGATTGAGTGACTTGTGCTGTTTTCTGTCTCATGATTCCCTCTGCTTTCACACACACGCACAGATCTCTGGAGAGGTAAGATCTGCTTTATTTACTGTGTTCCTCCTGAATGTGCATGAGTCTGACCGCTGCTGTGTGTCTCCATCAGTGATATGGAGAAGTGCTCCATCAACCAGCCATCGGGGTGCGAGAGCAAGCGCAGTAGCAATGACAGCCTGGCGGATTATGGGGACAGCGTGGACATCCAGTTCAATGAGGACGGCTCCTTCATCGGGCAGTACAGCGGGCGCAGGGACCCCCGCGGGCATGACAGCTCTGGCGCCGTGTCTCCCGTCAACCCCAACATGCCTCCGCCCAGCCACAGCTTCCCCACATCCGTCACCGGGATCCTGGGGCCTAATTAATAATGCATCATGGGCCCTTGAGGGACTTTAGACAGGATAACGATTTCAGGACGGTCATGATTAAGAGTCGTCATCTGCAGACACTCACACATCGACACACACTCATCCCACAGGACGATTTCTCGTAACATTCCACCCTGAAGTCTGTTTACAACGCTCACTCCGTCCTCTGAGTCCTCTCCCGCTGCTGTGTCCCTGTAGGGGTCTGGGTCTGCAGAGCTGCAGGTGTTGCTGCAGCCGGTTCAGAATTTAAGCTCATTGCACACTGATTCCGAAATTTCCACGTTCAAAAATAAATTTGACCTCAGGTTGTGTCAATCATATTGAACTTTCGTTCAAACTTTCATCTGTCATTAAAACAAATTCAGATTTTTGATGCATTTTGAGAGGTGTTTTGACAGTTCAGAGCCACCGTACAAGCGAAAGGCAAAATCCAGAATGAAATAAAGACAGAATCTGGAGGATGGTTGAGAAAAACTGCTGTAGACTACTGTGTGTGCATGTATGTGTGTGTGTGTGCGTGCTCTCATGTGTGTGTGTGTGTGTGTGTGTCCTTTGATGTACTGCCAGTCTCTGTTCAGGATTTGTTTACGGACGGAAATGTGTGGTGTCACAAGCAAAGTACCAAAATGCTGCTGATTTCCTGAATTAAACCTTGTGTCTCAGGATAATGCCACGCAGCTCTTTGATACGTTGAACTCTCCGTCCTCTCGGTGGCCTACAGTGGATTGGACGAAACACAATATTTTGGAAATTGAATTGACTTTGATTTTTTTTTTTCATTTATTGCAATAGATTAATTAATACGCGCCAGACTTGACAAATTTTACGAATCTTTCTGATGTATGTATATGGAAAAATATGCATACAAACATTTCGGACTTCAGTGTGCAAAGACCTTTAGGGCCAGACTCGTTTAGTAGGAGCGTCGGTCTGTGCTGAGCTTTCTGAATCAGTGTTTAGACCCAAACCCGGTGCTGGAGACCTTCAGTCCTGCAGATAAGCTCCACACACCCATCTGGAGGATTATAGTATATCTAGTGAGAGCTTCATTAGGGTTTGAGCTAAACTAATCACGGGTGTGTTTCCCAAACAATGAGGTAACTCGTGGCTGAACCATACCTGCCAACACTCCCGTTTTTCCAGGGTGTCTCCCATATTTCACACCCATCTCCCGCCACCCTCCCGTTTTGTTATTTCTCCCGGAAAACTCCCGTAATTCCAACCCCTTCACCATCCCCACAACCCCCCCCCTCGGTCCTCATCTTTTTGTTATAGTCTTATACACCCCCACCGGGTCATCAACTTTGGTACAGTATCTGATCGCCGGCGCCACCTGAAATCCGTTCCATGGTACAATTACTAACACCACAAACATCCTGCGGCCCCGGTTTTCACCCACATCCACCCCCACCCCCTTACACCCCAACCCCCTACCCAACCGCCTCCACGTCCCCCGGAATTTCTGAGACAAATGTTGACAGGTATGGGTTGAACTACCGTAGTACAGTGCATTATTCGGGAAATATGCAGGAACAAGTGTTACCCAAACCCTGCCAGAGTTCCTTTGTGTAAACTATGTCAGTTAAAGCATAAAACTTCCGTAATGACACTCCTCGAATGGGGGGGAGTAACAACTTTATTAGATAAAATCCACAACAGATGCATTTTTTATATAATAACATTTTACAGAATTGTTTTACATACACACATATTTATGTCCCATATTTGTCTCAAACTAACAAATTGTGAGTGAAATCAGACTCAAAATCAGACTTGGCTAACAGTGGTTTTGGGAAACACACCGCGGGACAGAGAGCTCCAGGAGCAGGACTGGAGAGCCTGCTGTACCCGCTTGCAGTTTGGAGTCTCCAGCACTTTAGTGTCTGTAAACTGTATGCTTATATAATAATATACTGTAAACCGCACACGTGACGCCCCGAGTCTGACCCATTCCCCTCTCCCCGTCAAACACTCAATCTGAACACCACACACACACTCACACATGAACTTCAGGACGCCTTCCTAAGTCTCATGAATGATTGGCTTTTAAAAATCATATTCCTCAAGAGCCTGATAAACGAAAAAAAACAGATCTTGCTGCCTCTCTGAACAATGCCTTACGTAAAAAACATCAGCTGAAATCTCTGCAGTGCTCCTGTACGGGGTGCATGGCAGAAACAATGTCCTAAAGGCTGAACAAGGAGAAAAAAAATAATCATTCGTGTTTTATTATGATTTATTGTAAAGCCATTCTTGTTATTCTATTTAGCATTGACTTAATTTATTACGAAATACATGTTTTACATCTTACGTTTTGTTTTATAAAGGCTAATATATTTTGCTTTGTAAATATCACATTTTTTAAACGTCAGTCGTGTACTATTATTGTTTGTTATTTTGCGTATGATGCTTTTTTTTAAATCCTTCATGTTTCTTTTATAATACAGTGTGTAGAAACATTTATTATTCGACCGTCTCTCCGTCTTAATCATCAAAGTTCAGGGCCGTGTATCATTTGTATTGTTGCCCAAATGTGTTACGCGAGTATGTTTTTAAACTAATGTTTTTGATGCAATTTGTTACATTAAATCCCTCTGGAGTACATACAGCCGCTGCACTAAAGCCAAATTTTGTGATTTTGAAACTAACATATTATATATTTTTAATGGAAAACAAACAGCAGCTTTGAGGGTTGATTTCCTGCGGCGAATAACAGCATGTGGAGCTGTAGTGTTAGGCTAGTTAATGTAGTAGTGTAACGCTGAGGCTAATCCCGTCATACTGCCTTAGGGGCCGTTCACACAGAATGCGTTTTTCCTCTCCAACACGCTACTTTTCTATTGATTTTCAATGTAAACACGCACTTGACGGATGTATTTGTTTGACCATTACGCTCGCATCTCGTGTCTTTTAAAGCATTTTGGACTATTTATACGTCCTGAGCGCCTCCCATTTTAACCGCCTGCTGTGCCTCGTGTTTTTGCTGGTGCGCTCTGTGTGCCTGCAGCTGAAAAAAGTCAACTCTGAGCGGAAAAAGCACGCTACATTAGACACGTCTTTTTCATTGTCCAATCAAATGAAAGTAGAGGCGGGGTTTCCATAGCTGTGACAGCAGTGTTTGTTTTGCCAAGACAACTACAGAGACTTTTAAAGATGGAAGACACACTATTTCCAGTTATCCAGTGCTGTATGACTTCACACATCATTACTATTATTACATTTTACAATTATAACAATAGGCGGCACGGTGGCGCAGTGGTTAGCACTGTGGCCTCACAGCAAGAAGGTCGCTGGTTCCGGCTGGGTCAGTTGGCATTTCTGTGTGGAGTTTGCATGTTCTCCCCGTGTTGGCATGGGTTTCCTCCGGGTGCTCCGGTTTCCCCCACAGTCCAAACACATGCGCTATAGGGGAATTGATGAACTAAATTGGCCGTAGTGTATGAGTGTGTGAATGTGAGAGTGTATGGGTGTTTCCCAGTACTGGGTTGTGGCTGGAATGACATCCGCTGCGTAAAACATATGCTGGATAAGTTGGCAGCTCATTCCGCTGTGGCGACCCCTGATAAGTAAGGGACTAAGCCTAAGGAAAATGAATGAATGAATTATAACAAGATCAACAGCAGCGCTCACGCACAGAACGCAGCTGATTTAGTGGTTGGCTAGCAACATAAAAAGCGCAGCGCACTTCTTTTTTTCTTGTCAACAATAAAAGGCAGTGCGCTCTCAGAGGAGAAAACATTCAGTGTGATCGGCCCCTTGCGGAGTCTGAGGACTCCTGTGCTTGAGCGTTCGGTGTCATCAGTTTGTCAGCTTGCCAATATTAACACTCCAGCAGTGCTAATCATGTACAGTAAACTCCTACTAACAAAACCAGTCTTATGAAATAACCTGTGTCACATCTGTGTAATGTCATGGGCTGGCGTGACTGTAGCTGTCTGTATCCACTGTATGTGTTGACGGAAATAACGACGAACTGACGGCAGGTAAATAACACTAAACTGATGGTTCACATTATGAATGTATTGCTTAGGTTTCACCTTTGATACTTTAATTTCTGTTGTATTTATACTATATCCATGGTGTCATGCTTGAATTAGCGATTCCTCTTATTTATTATCATGCTAAAATCTGACCTTTAGATTAGCTTTTAGGGAAAAGGTCTGAAATACGATGCAATTTTTTGAACTGGTCTTCTGAATGAATGAATGAATGTTCTGAATACTGTTGTAATTGTGTGCAGTGTGGGAGCAGTGATGATGTCATTACAGCCTGGTTTGGATTGAGGTTATAAAGTTGGTTTTATATTCACACATTCAGACTTGAGCGTTCAATAAAACAGTGAAGCAAAACTTTAAAAGGTGAATACAGATGAATAATAATGTGGTACTGTTATGAGATACGTTGAATGTTGTGTCTGAAATCGCATGTAAGAATGACTTCAAAACAACATCAGCACTATTTCATTGACTCAACAATTTGATAGTCATTGGCTGATCATATGATTTACCTATTTAGAGTTTGCAATACGTTTATCACGTTATATTACGAAGGTGAAAGTCTGAACGTGCAAATATAAAACAAAATTTGCCTCAATCAGTATGATGACAATGTCCATCCATTGTACTTGTTAGCTGTTTTCTTTAATACTCTAGTACTCATGCTTTACTCATATCATTCTGGTGCATTTGCTGGCTCTGTCCAAACAGCAGAAACACCCATCCAGGCAGTAATATGGACTTTGAGTTAACTGCTTTATAATATCATTTAGCACGTGTCACTCATACGCCATCCTGAATTGTACTGTTCAAAGTCATCCTGGTTAAAACAGAATATTTACAACAAATGTATGTAAGATTATGTAGCCTGTGTACGCATTCAAATCTATTTTCCTATATGAACAAATTGAAGCGGTGGAGTCCAGTGCATGGCTTTACTGTAAAAGACCTGAAGAGACGCTACAGCGAGCACGTCACCTTCCTTTCCTGCTTTTTTGGGATATCTTGATATTGTATGTAACCGTCTTCTTACCTCTGCCTTCTATTTGTACGATAAATGACAATAAAAAGACAGTCAAGAGTGCTAACAAGTGATATGTGAGCTGTGGTGACGAATGAGCATCTGTCACGATGGGCTGGATCTGTAAAAATGAGGAGAATATAAGCAGTCAATGATGGAGCTTGTGAGCTGCAGTGGTACCGTGTGCTGTATGTGCTGAACAATACTCAATAAAACAACATTAATTATGCAGAAAAGAACACCTCTTACCTTGTCATATGCATTTTTCCTTTCTTTATGATTTATTTAACAGGCACACAGCGTCATAAGATGTTAATTCATTCATTCATTTTCTTTTCGGCTTAGTCCCTTTATTAATCTGGGGTCGCCACAGCGGAATGAACCGCCAACTTATCCAGCATATGTTTTACGCAGCAGATGCCCTTCCAGCCACAACCCATCCACTGGGAAACATCCATACACACTCATTCACACACATACACTACGGAGAATTTAACTTACCCAATTCACCTATACCGCATGTCTTTGGACTTGTGGGGGAAACCAGAGCACCCGGAGGAAACCCACGCCAACACGGGGAGAACATGCAAACTCCACACAGAAATGCCAACTGACCCAGCCGAGGCTCGAACCAGCGACCTTCTTGCTGTGAGGCGATTGTGCTACCCACTGCGCCACCTTGAGGCCCATAAGATGTTAATATTAGGTTAGATTTAGGTCGTGACGTCAGATGACCAAAATTCAATGTCTAGCCAGCATCTAAGGACATTATTTTGTAAATAACGAGGTCAAATGGCGTTGATTGTTGGTTGATTTTAGGTTGTGTTGGAAAGTGACCAAAATCCAATGTTGAGCCAACGTCATATTGACAACAAATACTGACATTTATTCGCCAGGTATGGCAACCAAAATCCAACGTCTGATAGACATCATATTGGTAAGATCCACACAACGTCAAGCTGTAACATCATTAAACGTTGATATTTGGTTGATTTTAGGTTGTGTTGGGAAGTGACCAAAAGCCAACGTCATATTGACAT
>CAIGQV010019158.1:5498245-5522860 GCA_903798115.1 Danio jaintianensis
CCCAAGCTCCACGAAGATGCTCCAGGGCTGTTGGGATGAGGGGAAGAGGGTATCGATTTTTCACAGTGATGTTGTTTAAGGCCCTGTAGTCAATATTTTTAAATAAAAATACAAATAAAACAAGTGTAAAAAGTGTTTTGTGTTGGGCTGGGATGCCACTTGTCACAGCTGTAAAAGTGAACTTCATTTGAAAGATCAAACCATTGGAAAGGGTTTAGTGTTGTGTCAAGTGTGTTCTTGTCATTGTCCAACTGAACTACTTTTATTTCTATATGTCAAAACGCATGGGCGACACGGTGGCTCAGTGGTTAGCACTGTCACCTCACAGCAAGAAGGTCACTGGTTCGAGTCCCGGCTGGGTCAGTTGGTGTTTCTGTGTGGAGTTTGCATGTTCTCCTCGTGTTGGCGTGGGTTTCCTCCGGGTGCTCCGGTTTCCCCCACAGTCCAAACACATGCGCTATAGGGGAATTGATAAACTAAATTGGCCGTAGTGTATGTTTGTGAATGGGGGTGTGTGGGTGTTTCCCAGTACTGGGTTGCACCTGGAAGGGCATCCGTTGTGTAAAACATATGCTGGATAAGTTGGCCGTTCATTCCGCTGTGGCAACCCCTGATGAATAAAGGGACTAAGCCGAAGGAAAATGAATGTCGAAACGCTTCTGGATTACAGGTGAGATGAGTTATAAACAACAGCAGACTCCATGCAGAGACTGTGCAGCCGATTAGCCTCGGCACTAAACTGCTATTTCTGAATGTGGTAGCCATGGCAACAGCTGTAATGAAGCAGATCATAATAAGCCAGAGATAACACTCATTTATTCTAGACATCTTCAACAACATTGAACTCTATGATAATGATCCCTTTGTGTTGTTTACTATGTCACTGTCATATAATCCTGAAGGAATGATGTGTGTGATTCCACCAGTCTGGTTTTAGAGGGGGTTTGGCCATTTCCAGCCTGGTTTTAGCTGGTAAACTCCCAGCCTGACCAGTTAAGACCAGTTAATGGCCAGGGTGGCACGGTGTCTTAGTGGTTAGCACTGAAGCCTCACAGCAAGAAGGTCGCTGGTTCGAGCCTCGGCTGGGTCAGTTGGTGTTTCTGTGTGGAGTTTGCATGTTCTCCCCGTGTTGGCGTGGGTTTCCTCCGGGTGCTCCGGTTTCCCCCACAGTCCAAACACATGCGCTATAGGGGAATTGATGAACTAAATTGGCCGTATGAGTGTGTGTGTGTGAATGAGTGTGTATGGGTGTTTCCCAGTACTGGGTTGCAGCTGGAAGGGCATCCGCTGTGTAAAACATATGCTGGAATAGTTGGCGGTTCATTACGCTGTGGCAACCCCTGATAAATAAGGGACTAAGCCGAAGGAAAATGAATGAATGAATGAATGAATGAATGAATGAATGGAAATGGCCAAAACCCCTCTAAAACCAGAGTGGTCGACCAGCTAAAACCAGCCAACCAGCTTTAGACCTGTTTTTTCACCAGGGATATACCGTGACTTTTCCTAAATATGTGCATATTTCTTTCTAACATTGTTATTTTATATATTTGTTGGGAAGATGTAACGTTTTTAATTTTTTTTTCAGTTGCAGTGCAAAAAAGCCTAGTTGAAAAAAAAGCTGAGACCTTTGCATATCTTGATATGTGAGTAAATCAATCCAAAAATGTGATTATAATGGAAGTCAATGGGGCAAAAACAGCCCCCAACATAACCAAAGGGGAGTGCATTTGCCAGAGTGTATTGTTGAGTTTTTGAACGTCTTCGAAGCGTTTTCCCAAAAAGGGTTAATTCGCGCATAACAGGAAGAAAGGTGAAGAGGATGCCAATCTGATCTCCTCTCCAGCATCTCTGCCTTATATAATATAATATCATAAAGGAGACAGCGACATGAAAACGACGGACTGTGCGCTTCCTCAGGAATGCCTCTGACAGTCGCGACAGTCGATACCCCAGCTGAGTGTGTGTGAAGATGAAGAAGCAGAATGTGCGCACTCTGTCCCTCATCCTCTGCATCTTCTCCTATCTGCTGGTGGGCGCCGCGGTGTTCGTGGCGCTGGAGTCCGACACCGAGAGCGCCCGGAAGCGGATGCTGGAGCAGAAGCGCGCGGAGCTGCGGAGGAAATACCGCTTTACCGACGGAGACTACCGGGAGCTGGAGCGCGTGCTGCGGCAGGCGGAGCCACACCGCGCCGGCACACAGTGGAGGTTCGCCGGATCCTTTTACTTCGCCATCACCGTAATCACCACCATAGGTGCGGTCCAGGGTTTCACACACTAGAGTTGGGTTTATATTCGCACATTCAGACATTCAATAAAACAGTGAAGCAGAATTTAAAAAGGGGAATACAGATTGATTATAGTGTCGTACTGTTCTGAGTTATGAGATGATATGGCTTCAAAACAACATTAGCACTACTTCATTGACTGTCAGCAGTGTTGTAGTTTGACAGGCCCGTAGCTAGCCTGGTGGGTCTTTTTTGCAGTTATTATTGTCTATTTAATTATGAGGTTTAAATTCTCCATTTAGTGACATTTTAAGCACTATCTTTAGCAGGATTAGCTTGTCGGATGGTCAATTTTTGATGTACAGAAAATATTTCCTAATAATAAGATTTATAATAAAGAAATATGAAAAAAATAAAAATAAATAAACAACTTATTTTTAAAATGCAAAGTTATTACATCATATATCATTAGAAAGAAATGTAGCCTGTTGTCATTTATTAGACAAATAACAAACTGGCCAGCACATTCAGCTTTCCTCAGTCAGAATTTGGCCATTTGAATAAAAAAAAACATTCATTCATTCATTCATTTTCTTTTCGGCTTAGTCCCTTTATTAATCTGGGGTCGCCACAGCGGAATGAACCACCAACTTATCCAGCATATGATTTACACAGCTGATGCCCTTCCAGCCCATCACTGGGAAACATCCATACACACTCATTCACACACATACACTACAGACAGCTTACCCTACACCTCTGTCCAAACACATGCGCTATAGGTGAATTGGGTAGGCTAAATTGTCCGTAGTGTATGAGTGTGAATGAGTGTGTATGGGTGTTTCCCAGTGATGGGTTACGGCTGGAAGGGCATCAGCTGTGTAAATCATATGCTGGATAAGTTGGCGGTTCATTCTGCTGTGGCGACCGCTGAATAATAAAGGGACCAAGCCGAAAAGAAAATAAATAAATTATTTTGGGCATTTTTTTGTGCGGGTTTTGGACAGCTTTTGGGCTGGAAAAAGTCAGCTATATCTGGCAACACTGTCAATGTCTTTTATTTAGCCCATGCCAAGTAAATTAACTTGCTAAAAACATCTCATCATCATATTCTTATTAAACTCTCGACTGATTTTACTCTTCAGTCCTTGTTACAGTAGATATAACTATAAAATGAATCCATATAACAGTACTAAAACCAAAGCTAACTCCAACCTAATATATATTTTATTTTATAATTATTATATAATTTTTTAATTTAAAATCTCTGGATTAATCAATACAATTATGATTTGGAAAAAATGCTGAAATGATGACTATAAATAAATGTGTGATTAAATGAAATAATACAATTCACATTAAATTTCCCACTAATATTTACAATTCATACATTCCATAAACAATTCTACAGTTAAATGGAATAATACAATTAACATTCGATTATCCATTAACGTTTACAATTTGACATTTGTCAGCTGATTTACAAATCAAATGTAAATTTGCATTTCATCAATATGTATGCTCCTCGTAAACTAACCCCACAGCCTTGGCGATACAGAAAATTATTGTTATAACTATTATTAAGAAAGAATATTTATTGTGTATAGAAAAATCACATTGCTTTCAATATAAAAATCTAAATAAAGTATTTGAACAGGTCAGTCAGTTAGTTCACTCAGATAACCGGTGTGCTTTCTGCTGAACACAAAAGGAGATATTTTGAAGAATGTAGGTGTCAAACCGCTGCTGGTTCTCATTGACTGATGTAAGCCAATAGAGACCAGCAGAAAAATCTTCAAAATATCTTCTGTCTTCAGAATAGAAAGACATGTCTGGAAAACTTCAAGGATTAACCCTTATACTGTTCAAATTGACTCCCCTTTGGTTATGTTGGGGGCTGTTTTTGCCCCATTGTCTTCCATTATAATCACATTTTTTGATTGCAAAGTCATGACAGCATGTGATCATATAATCAAGCATTCTAGATTGTTGGAGGTTCCCCTTCAGGGAACTTTAATTCTGTGTCAGATATCTGTGCTATGGGATCACTTCATATTTGTCATATTTGTCGAAGTCCTGAAGAACGTGTGTAATCACTCCAATGGAACTGGCGGGATGCGTGAAATCATACCAGGAAGCTTTATATAGCCTGGGCTTGACATACAGCTTCAACTTTGTTGAAACAAGCATTTGTGTGACACTCTTTCTCTCCCCCACATTCATTCATTCATTCATTTTCTTTTCGGCTTAGTCCCTTTATTAATCTGGGGTCGCCACAGCGGAATGAACCGCCAACTTATCCAGCATATGTTTTACGCAGTGGATGCCCTTCCAGCTGCAACCCATCACTGGGAAACACCCATACACTCATTCACACACATACATTATGGACAATTTAGCTTACCCAATTCCCCTATAGCGCATGTGTTTGGACTGTGGGGGAAACCGGAGCACCCGGAGGAAACCCACGCCAACACGGGGAGAACATGCAAACTCCACACAGAAACGCCAACTGACCCAGCCGGGACTCGAACCAGTGACCTTCTTGCTGTGAGGCGACAGCACTACCCACTGCGCCACCTCTCCCCCACATACTTTGAAAAATATACAGTAACATTTTTCAAAGGATGGCAGAAAAGAAATACAGACTTTGTGTTCCTTCCTGTCCTCATTATTTGGACAGAGGAGGACACACATGAGTGTTTGGGAAAGGATCAGGCAGTCAGCCCTCAAAAAGGTCTAACGTGTTGCGAGGATCGCTAATGTATTTAGCAGAGGGGTTAGAGACGGGTCCAAGGGCTCTTTCTCTTCCCTTATCTGCTATATCTGCATCTTTCTCTCGTGCTTCTGTCCATAAGAGAAGGTGGATACTTCAATTATCCTCCTTCTAGAAGAGAAAATAAAATAAGCATGTTTGGGAGATGGGGATCTGCCACCTTAATCTCCCAAATATGAGGAGCTGAGGTTGAGGTTTTTTGCTCTTGTTGCTGCAAATAATATAATAATAATAATAATAATGGGGAATTGGTCATGAAATAAGCCCCATTCAGCCCACACGTTATGTCGAATCATGCATATGGAGGAGCATTTGTCTCATCTCCAATTTGAAAAAAATTGTCTGCAATGATCTCAGGGGGTGGGGCCAAATAAACTTCTTGGAGATGTTGCTGGTGTTTCAGGCACTGAGACACTTTCTCCCTCATGAAAGCGGTCACCATGGGTTGATCAAAACAGACCTCCCTGGTGATTGATGTAAGTTTGTCTGAGGTCACACCTTCTTTAAACTTCTTTGACTGGTACATCAGATCCTCATGTGGCAGGGAAACTGCTCTCTCTCAGAGCAGTCTACATCCCAGGCCATTTGAATATGGGAGCAGACATCCTGTCGAGACAGAACCTGAGGCCCAGGTAATGGAGGCTCTATCCACATGTGGTAGAGCCCATTTAGAAGAAATTTGGCAGGGCCGGCATAGATCTCTTTACCTCTCGAGAAACCACCCAATAATGACTGCGGTTCTCCCTCACACATCCAGCTCCATTGGTACTGAATGCCATGGTACTTCCCCCGATCGCTTTGCTCCCGAGAGTTCTGGAGAGGGTCCAGCGAGACGGGCTCTGCCTACTGCTGGTAGCCCCATACTGGTCGGCCCAGGTTCTCGGACCTAGTGTCCCTCCTGAATGGCCTCCAATGAGAGATTCCATTCAGGAGAGACCTCCTATCCCAGGTGGAGGGGGGCGATTGTGCACCTCTGTCCGGATCTGTGGAAACTGTGGGTTTGGTCCCTAAGGGGGCCCACCTGGTGAGTTTTGGTCTGTCAACCGAGGTTGTTCAGACCATATTCAGCTCCAGAGCTTCGCTACTAGGAGACTGAGCGCCACGAGGTGTAAGATATTTTAAGTTTGGTACACTACCACCCAGTGAACTGCCCAGCTGGCTCAGTCCTTGATTTCCTACAGCAGCGTTTTTCTTCGTGGGGTCTATTGGCCTATTTGTCTGATGGATTAGGGAGAAACCCCCCAGTAGTGTGTTTCCTTCATGGCTCTTTGATGCTGTGGCCTCCAAGCAGCACTAGGGTTTCAACTTGGGATCTGTGGATAGCGTTCGAGGGCCTGTCAGCAGCCACTTTTGAACCTATTAAGGGATGTCAGACAGGATGCTGACACTCAAAGCCGTCTTTCTGGCAATTTCCTCCCTCAAAAGAGTAGAAGATCTACAGGCCCTTTAAATGGCCTCTTCTAAAGCTGACTTTGCTCCTGGCATGTTCAGGGCATTCTTGTATCCCAGGGTGGGGAACAGACTTAAGGTCTTAAGGACTTAAACTCGACCTATAGTGCTGCAGGCTGTGAAAGGCCTCCATTCATGTCACAAGACCAGGAAAAGCTTAATTAGCTTTACCCATTTAAGGGCTCTACATCCACATACCTACATCCACAGAGCTTGCCCTGTGGCGTAGATCAGAACAGTTGTTCGCTCTATGTGGAAACCCTCATCGTGGTTCCCCTGCGTACAAGCAAACTTTGACCAGGTGGATAGTAGATGCTATCTCACTTTCATACAAAGCCCAGTTTCAGCCCTGTCCTCTGCCCTGTCTTGGACCCAATTAACATGGGTATGGTGGATTGCAAAGCCTTATTATCTGGAACATGCTTGTGCAATGCATCCAACTCAGTGGGAAGGTCTACCCATCACACCTTCACCTGGTTTTATCAACTGGTTAAAGATCCGTTTCCAGGCTTTAACATTTTAGTGCTTTGACATTGTTGGGATTGCGTTCCCATAGCGTCGATATTTGACACAGCATTCAACATCTCAGGGGAACATCTCAGGTTACAACTGTAACCATGGTTCCTTGAAGGAAACAAGACGCTGCGTCTCGTTGCCCTTCTCCCTGCATGCCTTGAGGCTTGTTTAGTTTTTAGTTGAAGCTCTTTGGTAAGCACAGGCTAAATAAAGCTTCCTGGTATGATGTCACGCATCGCTGCATCACATGACTCAGTGATGTCCCACCAATTCCATTGGAGTGATTACAGATGTGCTTCAGGACTTACAGGGTCATATCCTGAGACGTTTTCCCTGTTGGGAAGAGGTAAAATTTGTCATTTTTATTGTTGATCATCAGTTGGAAGCATTAACCCTTTAATCATTTAATAATTTTTATGATTTATGAATTTTACTTAAGAAATATCACTTAAGCGTTTTTGCAGTGTGTTCAACTAAAAAAAACGAACAATCTGTGATGTAACTGTGCCGTTGCCTTGGCAACACTGTCCCGCAGGGTACGGGCACGCTGCCCCGGGCACAGATGCAGGGAAGCTGTTCTGCATGCTGTACGCGGGTCTGGGCATCCCGCTGACTCTGGTGATGTTCCAGAGTCTGGGCGAGCGCATGAACACCGGCGTGCGGTTCCTCCTCAGCCGCATGAAGAGCGCTCTGGGCCTGCAGCGCACCGAGATCTCCACGCAGAACATGGTGCTGGTGGGCGTGCTGTCCTGCCTTGGCACGCTCTGTGTGGGCGCCGCTGCTTTCTCACACTTCGAGAGCTGGACGTTCTTCCACGCCTACTACTACTGCTTCATCACGCTCACCACCATCGGCTTCGGGGACTTCGTGGCACTGCAGAAGAAGGAGGACCTGCAGGAGAACCAACCGTACGTGCTATTCAGCTTCATCTACATCCTGCTAGGGCTGACGGTGATCGGAGCCTTCCTCAATCTGGTGGTTCTGCGGTTTCTGACCCTGAACAGCGAGGACGAGAAGCGGGATGCAGCAGAGCGGGCATCACAACGGGCATCACTGCGGGCATCATCACTTCGCAGGGCTCCAGCCTTCAGACGGGACAGCCAGACACACAGCCGCACAAACCTACTGTCTCCACTGCCCACATCGCACCTGCGCTGGTTCTGCAGCGGCATACACCTGGAGCACACCTCCGCATGCAGAAACACCTGTCCTGACTGCAGCGTGAGCTCCGTGTCCTGCAGGATTCATGCGGGCACAAACAACACGGCGTTCTCCTCCCCACGCAGCACACTGTCTGCTGGACTCAGCTTCACCACACGCAGGAAATCACTGTAAATATAGTTAGAATAATCACTGTATATATACAGCTGAAGTCCCTTTTCACATTTGCGGGTTTCATAGAAGTGGTCACAGTTGGTGAACTCAGAGCGCAGTGAATGGGAGAGTACAACAGATCATTTTACAATAATATTTGCTGGAATGATAACAGAAAAACTCCACGATGGTGTTATCAAGACTTTCAGAAGGAGGAAAACAATAGTGTGAGACTGATAACGGCGGACAGAAGAGAAAACTACGTCAAATCAGTCAACCTCTCAGTATGCTGACTGAGGACCATTTAAATGGGTAAAGACTAGAAGGGATACAGCTGCAGATAAGCACATCAATATAGCATTGTTTTTGTGACACTGTACAACAATAATTCATATTTTTACATTACTGTGAGGATTGGACGTTAATAAAATACAATTTAATGGGTAATTTACTAAATAATATGAATAATTACTGTTTTTACATTACTGTGATGTTTGGAGTTAGGGCTGGGTGGGGGTAGATGTTAATAAAATACAAATAATGTAAAATGTAATAAATAATAGAAATAATTCTTGTTAACTTCCGGCCACCGCTGTATCTCTTCTAGCAACAACCAACTTAAAGGTCCTGTGAAGTGCATTTTATATTCAATGTTTGACGTAATCTCAACTGAAACATGAAGAGAGGGCAGGGCATAGAGTAGCTCCTCCTTTTTATAAAATCAGCCAATGAGAAGAAGTAGACGGGGCATGTCAGACACTAGAGAGCATTTGATTGGTCGGAAGATTTGATGAGAAACTGAAGTATGAGGAGATGTAAATAAAAACCATTGATCCATTTAGGCGGAAGAGACAAACTACAAGCTTTACATCTAAAAAAAAATACAACACATACTGCAGTGTATCCGGACAGCATATTTTAGGCTGACTAGCACATTAAGGCAGAAATCAGAATGCCGGAGAGACAAATCTGCTCACCGTTGTGCCTTTTTAATGGTAACTTGTATGCTTATTCATTTAGACTGGTCAAATACACTTAAAAACTACATCTCTGATCAGAAAAAGATATTAAAGGTCACCTATTATACAAAAATCACATTTATGAGGGGTTTAAACACAGCAGTGTGTGAATATCTCCAGCCTCTAATGGTGAACATGAATTAATTGTATTTGTTATAATCAGACTTTGAGTGACATTCTCCCTTTGTATGTGTCATCAGAGGGGGAAAGCCCCGCCCACTAGTGCCCATCTCTCCCTCATTAGCATAAACAGCAGCCCTGAGTGAGAAGCAGCCGTCTGTCCATTAGCCATTCGAGTGTTTGAGCTGTTGAAGATAATGTCAGCATAGACTAAGAGGATTATAGATGTGGAGTTTTAGATGAACAGCGACAGGAGTCTCCATAGACTGACAGAAGCATGAAGCACACACTGACCAACGACAACATGCACACCTGACCAGCACTGACAACACACACACACTGCTGTTTTACATCTATCCCTATGGTGATGCAAAGGCATCTGTAGCTCCGCCCTCTTCTGAAAAGAGCACAATCTCATTTGCATTTAAAGCGACAGTCACCAAAACACCACAATTAGGATCAAAGCCTGAAAGGGTCAGTTTCAGAGAGCTAGAAAACATCTGTGTGCTATTATCAGCTCAAACACACACACTCTAGAGACTTGTAAAAAGGGGCAGAATAGGTCTCCTTTAAAACTGATGAACACAGCTGGGAAATAATAGCTGTTTTTAGTACTGTATGTAGTACTGGGCTGTTGTAACCCAATGTTGGGTCAAATATGGACAAATCCAAGGTTGGGTTAATTGTTTTCCTTTAAATGACACTTTTTAATCGCAGTAGTTGGGTTTGTTCAGTTCACCCAAGGTTGTTGAGTGTATGGTTGCATGTTATGTACACGATATGACAATATGCTTAAGTTACTGTGGTTTTATTGGTGTGTATGTTCAGTTGATTAATTAAAAATTAAAGGCCTAGTTCATCCAAAACTTTACATAGTCATCATTTACTCTCCCTTCGCTTGTTTCAAACCTTTAAGTTTCTTTCTCCTGTTGAACATGAAGGAAGAGACTGCTGGAAACCTGTAACCATTGTAAAAATAAAAAAAACAGGAGAAAGAAACTCATAAAAGCAGGACTCCTGTTGTGTGATTGAAGTGTCCTCATTTATAGTTGTGTACACTATACACATGTGCTGATTCCAATTACAGAGCTCTAATCAGCACATCTGCATAGTGAACTACTACAAACGAGGATGCTTCAATCACACAACAGAAGTCCTGCGTTACGGAGCTACAGTAACGGAGCTATAATGATCTCTACAGCAGCAGATTTACTGTTTGGTGGCCATCCTGACAGGAGTAGATCAGCAAAAACAGCACAATGTGTGTGTATGCATATTCATGTCTCATATTCATCTTACTGTGGTGTTTGTAACTGTGGATCGTGTCTGAGTTCTGTCTGTCATCTGTTCTGCGTTTATCCTGATATCTGAAGCGGATTCTCGTCTGAAATGTGCTGAGTGGGTGGAGAGAAGCAGCTCATTTGCATTTAAAGGCACAGGCGCAAAAATAGCTACACTACCCTCTCACCCATAACTGTACATTTCCAAAAGGCTATAATAAACTACCTGACAGGTATTGAGCTGAAACTTCAGACACATTTTGGAGACACAAAATGTTTTACATCTTGTAAAAAAGCTGAAATTGGAGCCCTTAAAGTAATATTAACATTTTCTGAGATACTGAATTTTGGGGTTTCATTAGCAGAAAGTTATAATTATCGAAATTAAAACTTAATTAGAAATATATATATAGCCTGAGTTGAATGAATCCATCCAATGGGTTTCACTTTTTGAATTGAATTACCGAAATCAATTATTCTGTGCACTTCTAATTTGAGACGCATCTGTAGACCGTATGGAGTTCATTAGATAACTAGAATTTATTTATTGAAATTATTATTATTAATAATAATAATAATAATAATATCATTCCTTTACTATAACTTTGCAACATTTAGATCATGTTTTGCACATTATAATTTACGAGCCGCTGTGACTTGTTTCATGGAGGATTTTAATAAATGTTAATGTAAGGTTATTAATCAAATAGACAACTTAAAAACAGTGTTGTCTAAATAAGGTCTCGTAGAATTGGAAAAGCCGGAAGAAAGAGACATTACTTTAATTGCTGATTTGAATAAGAGATCTGCCGTGTGGGCTCTTATAAAAATGAGAGATCCAATGATAGTTGCAGCCAAATCTTTTTTCTCCTAATTTGTGTGGATCACTATTAATATTTTTTCAACAAGTGATGTTTTTTTTTTTTTTTTTCCCCCCAAACAATTAACCTTAAAATTGCTGTATAGATATTTCTAATTACAACAATGCCAGAAGCACCACAATGAAATTTTGCAAAGCTATAGTAAAGGAACAACAATAATAATAATAATCTTTATTTTAAACTTTATATAAAAAAACAATATAAATAATAATACTCTTTATTTTAAACTTTATATAAAATAATAATCACAACAACAACAACTTTTTAAAAATATAATAATAATAAAAACTTTATTGCATTAACTAAATAGATTACTGAAGCATTTGTAAAGCCTGGGTGCTCACTAAGGTGGTCTTTGAGAAGCGTTGACTGAGAAACTACAGCTTTTGCAAGTAAACCCATTCCAATGCAAACAAACAAACAAATAAAATCTTCCATGAAAAACCTTCCTAGAAATGCGTAAAGATTGTGCATCACTCAAAACACAGGCTCAGGATTTTCATTTCTTGGGTTTATTAACAATCACTATAAAGCACAGGACCCCCTTTAAACTTTACACAAAACCAAAACTAAACAAAAAATAAATAAAAATAAAGCATTGGGGGATCACATACCATAGACTGCAGGCATCTGCTCCATCTAAATCTAGATTTTTTTTTTTTTTGTAAAGCCAAATAACATCGGCCATAAATACAAATAAAAGTGCTATCCCAATTCAAAACATCCGCCGATAGATTAAAGTGCGAGTTCATGTAGCGGGGCTTCTTCACATTAAACCAAAATAAGGATGAAAGCCATTCAACAATAAAGAGAGAAACAACATGGCCTTTTCTTCCAGGAGTGCTGGAGCAGGACGAGGAGTTTTGAAGACTGGAAATCAAATGAGAAGATCAGAGCAGGAGATCTGGAGGAGGAGATATACAGATCCAGTGAAGAGCACGGTTATACTTAATGCCACATCAGCAGCATTGGAGATATTCATGGCAAAACCTGTACTGAACATGCAATCATATCAGTTTCACATCCAGCAATCTTCAAATGTTGGGATGGACGGATTGCTGGATTTGAAGTGGCTCAAAACCTAAAACAATCATCATAGTAGTCCTAAAGATACTGAACAATGCCCTTTTATTGGTTTTAGGACATTTTATATCCACTCCAAATGTTCTCTATCTATCCATCCATCCACACTGACATACACTTTTAATTGAGGGAATTTACAGAAACAGTACTATATTGTGATATATAAACACATTACATTACAGTATATAGCTCATGTATCATGTATGGCCATACACCCAAAGCACTTCACAATCACGAGGGTGTCTCTCCACACCACCACCAGTGTGCAGCTCCACTTGGATGATGCGACGGCAGCCACAGGACAATGGCACCAGTGCGCTCACCACACACCAGCTATTGGTGGAGTGGAGAGACAGTGATAGAGCCAATTCAGTGGATGTGGATAATTGGGAGGCCATGATAGGTAAGGGCCGATGGAGGGAATTTGGACAGCACACCGGGGTTACACCCCTACTCTTTACCAGAAGTGCCATGGGATTATTAATGACCACAGAGAGTCAGGACCTCGGTTTAACATCTCATCTGAAAGACGGCACTCACTGACAGTAGTGTTCCCTTCACTATACTAGGGCATCAGGACTCACACAGACCACACATTGAGCGCCCCCTGCTGGCCTCACTAACACCACTTCCAACAGCAACCCAGTTTTCCCATGTGGTCTCCCATCCAGGTACTGACCAGGCTCAGCCCTGCTTAGCTTCAGTGAGTAACCAGTCTTGGGCTGCAGGGTGATATGGCTGTGGCCATATATACAGTCCTCAGGGTAAGAGATTTGCTTACAGTGCCTATAGGAAAATCATACCCTTTTGAAATAATGACTTCATTGGTCACGCAACCTGAAGTCAAATCACACTCCAAATAACCTTCTCCTACCCTGTGCCTTTCTACAACCTTCTATCCTGAAGGTTTTTTGAAGGCAGGCTGTAATGTGAGTAAAGGTATAGATTGTCACAGGGTATGAGGATTTTATATAGGCACTGTATATTGCGATAGATAGTTAGTCATATCGCACAGCAATAGCCCAAGTTCAAACCCAATAAAGACAGACACACTGACTCACGGTGATGTGTTTCACACTCGTCCGCTGCCTGCTCTGTGTGTGAGCGTGCGCTGTGCTGCTCCTCTGCCTCGCCGGCCGCTGAATCCCCGAAACCCTCGAGCTCTCAGATAGCGTCCAGGAACACCAAACGTCTCCACATTCAGCTTGCGCTCCTCCGCCCATGTGGTTCGCCTGCAGGAGAAAAACACACAACACTCTGTATAGTGAACTACTATTAACGAGGATGCCTCAATCACACAACAGAAGTCCTGCGTTGTGCACGATAAATCTGCTTTGTTTTTACAGTAATGGAGCTATAATGATCTCTACAGCAGCAGATCTACTGTTTGGTGGCCTTCCTGACAGGGGTAGATCGCGTTAAACGCTGTTAACGATGTTAAGCGCGCACGTGTTTGTGTGTGTACGTTAATGTAACAGTCTTTGTGCGCATCTCGTTCATCTTACTGTGGTGTTTGTAACTGTGGATCGTGTCTGAGTTTTGTCTGTCATTTGTTCTGTTTATCCTGACATCTGATTCTCCTTCACTGAAATGTCAAGAGTGGGCGGGGATAAGCAGCTCATTTGCATTTAAAGGCACAGGCGCAAAACAGCTACAATATTCTCCAACCAAAAACTGTACATTTTCAGCAGGGTATAATAACTTAACTCTGCTGGAGAGAGAGAGGGAGGGTGTGTGTGTGTGTGTGTGTGTTGGATCTGTACCTGGACCTGAGCTCAGAGGAGATGTTGTCGAAGAAACTCTTGGCTTTATTGTAGAAGCACTTTGGACCCAGAGGATCGTCTTCAGCAGCGCTCTCGTGTTCAGAGTCCAGTTTCTGCTGCTCCACCGCACTGCAATCTTCTGGAGGAGATCTGGGCTCTGAAAGGACACACTTAATCATAAACACACTCAATTCTGCACAGAAAGATCTAACTTATTTTCCGCCAGTGTTTAACCCTTGTGTGTTGTTCAAATTGACTCCCCTTTGGTTATGTTGGGGCTGTTTGTGCCCCATTGACTTTCATTATAAAATCACATTTTTTGACTGCAATGCCATGACAGCATATAATCAGGCATTCTTGATCTTGTTGGGAAGAGATGCAGTTTGGATAAACCTCTTGACAAGTTACCAAATAAATGGGATTATAATGGACGTCAATGGTGCGAAAACAGCACCAACATAACCAAAGGGGAGTTAATGTCCCCAGAGTGTATTGATGAGTTTAACATTTTTAAAGCATTTTCCCAAAATATATTAGTCAAATTAAGATTGGTCACCAAAAATTATTCCAAATGCTGAAACAGAGGAAGTTGTGGCCAAATTAAGACTCAAAATCAGCCCGGAGTGGATGAAAATGACCCAACAGCAAGGGTTAAAGGGTTAGTTCACACAAAAATGGCCTCATTTATTTACTTAATCTCCTTCTGATTAACACAAAACAAGATATTCTGATTTTTTTTATATGCATGTTGAGCTGCTTTGCCACTACATTGTAAAACGTAAATATAAAAATAAAAGGAGTTGAACTGAAGAATGTTGGAAACCAGCAGCCATTGACACCAATAGGAGGAACTACAACATCTCATGCAATTCAGTGTTTGCTGCTTTCCAACATCAGTCAGTAGATCCTCCATTGTGTTCAACAGAAGACCCTGTTTGCACCTGGTATTAAGATGCATTTTCACCTCATTTAATTACTTTCGAGGTTCTTTAACATGTTAAACTAATCTTATAAAACTAACAGCATGTATAGATATTAAAACTGTAGAGCGGAGTCAAGTGTCTAATGCAGGAGCTGATCACAAATAAAGTGAATAGGGGATCGGTCTTTTGCATTATACTTTTATTCATAAGACAGCTGGTTAAATTACTTTGCTCTAAAATGTTTGTTAATCTAATTTTATAAAAACAACATGCACACACACACACACACACAACAGGTTAAAAGTCCTAATAGGAGATGATCAGAAATAAAACTGACTAATGACAAACACACATGCATAGGACAAACACAAATACACACACGTAGAGTACAAACACACACAGAACACTAATACAGACAGAACAAATACACACAGAGGACAAACACACACGTAGAGCACAAATACACACATGTAGAGGACAAACACACACACTCACATATAGAGGACAAATCCAGACACACAGGACAAATACTCACTCCACACTCACATGTAGAGCACACACACGTAGAGGACAAATCCGAACACACTCATGCATAGGACAAATCCGCACACCAGACAAACACAGGACAAATACTCACACTCCACTCACATGTAGAGGACAAATACACACATGCGGACAAACACAGAACAAATACAGACATAACAAATACACACGTAGAGGACAAACACACACTCATGCATAGGACAAATCCACACACAGAGACAAACATACACACGACAAATACTCACACTCCACACGTAGAGCGCACACACGTAGAGGACAAATACACACATGCATAGAGGACAAACACACACGTAGAACACCGTTACAGACAGAGCAAATACACACACATATATAGGACAAATCCACACACAGACAGACAAACAGGACAAATACTCATACACTCCACACTCACATGTAGAGGACAAATACACACATGCGGACAAACAAATACAGACACACACGCATAGGACAAATCCACACACACACACACACACATGCAAATATTCACACACGTAGAGAACAAATACATAAATGCACACAAGAGGACAGATAGACACACAAAGGACAAGTCCACACACACACCAACATTATTATTAACACTAGTGTGTGAACGTTAATGTGAGTCTTCTGTCCTCTAGTGATCAGATTGATGAAAATGCATCCAAATACCGGGTGCAAACAGGACCAAAAACTCAAACTGGTTTAAAACAAGTGGATGGAGTAAATGAGATCTTATGGTGAACTAAATTTAAGCCATTTTAGTGTGAAGCACCCTATTAAGGGCACTCGTGTAGTGCGAGTGCTTGAACTGCAGTGGTTCAGGAGAGTCTGGACTGAACTGAATACCTTGAACACTGATCTGCTCTCCGATCTCTTTCTCCAGGTCATCTTTATTGAACTGAGCATTCGCCGTTTCAAAGTCAAAGTCCGCCTCGAACTGCAGGGTGGAGGGTTTGGTGCTACCTACGAGAATCTGCCCCTGACCGCGGTTCCTGGACCGACGGGTTCCTGAAAGAGTTCAGATGAGGATCACGTGCACTGCAACAAATGCGAGTTTAGTTGCGTCCCAAATCACAGTTAGTGCATTCAGACTGAAATACTCTTTATTTTAAAATAAAGCGCACTTTAAATACCAGACGATGCACTTCTTCCAACAATAAGTCAGGACAGTTCATGCACTTTAAAGTACACATGAAATCCAAACTAACCATATTGATTTTGTTAGCTTACACTGACTGTTTACATGGACATCAGTGATCGAATGATTTGCCTTAATCTGAATAAGACAATAATATGATGAAGGTGTTTCCATGAGCTGCTTTTTGAATGTTCCTTTCATGATCCTGCTTTACATGTTATAGTACATAGATCCATTAACGGCATTGCGTCATCACACTGTCCACATTTCCTCCACAGTTTCATGTAATTTCGGGTGTTTCATTTTTAATTTGTGCACTTTAACTGCAGTTCGGCACTTTCACTTTCATTCAGGAACATTTCATGCATGCCCCCCGTGACAAACGAGATCTTGGATGTGAGGATGAGCTGCTGGAAGAGTGTAGTTTTAATGGAGTTTGATGCCGCACTGGGAAAAAAAACCTTCGTGATGCAGATGTCTGTGGTCCTTCACTGACTCGGTAGTTGCAGAGAATAGTGTCAAACAGCCGTGTGTGTGTATAGACTATCCTGTCGCAAAATGCGGTGAAAATCCTACACGACGGTAATGGTTTGATTGCGGTGTTTACATGTCTGTACTGCACTTCAATAGTGCCACTAAAATCAGCAAACTCCACATGTGAATTCATTTCTGTTCAGTTCGATTATGACCTTAATCAGATTAATCAAAAATCTGTTTACATGGTCGACTCTTAATCAGAGTATTGTCTTAAACGTATTAAAATCAGACTATTGGTGTCCATGTAAACGTACTTATTGCTAGTTTTGTGCTGAACAGTTCATCTGTGCATGTCATAAAGAATAAAAAAAACTGTTTGCCCTCGTAATGTTTAATGGAAATTGAAAATGTGCTTCCTGTTTTCAGTTAAATTCTGAGGTTATGTCTGTCTGAGGTATTGGGCGTGGCTAACACAACCACACCCCTCCAGCTGTCAGCGCTATGACAAACAGTAATGGTGAGGAGGAGGAGTCTGTTAGGGTGTAATAACTCCCCAAACCCTTTTCCCCATCTTTATGAATGAAACGCCTACTTTACTACAGCCAATCAGCTCACAGTAGAAAAAACAAGCCACTGTTATTTTTTATTTTTCAAGTTATTTTTTTAATTAAAAACAAAATTAAAATGAATAAAAAAAAAAAAATAATAAAAAAAGTAAACAAACAATAAAAACATTTAAATAAAAAACCAATTAAATAAATTAATATAAATAAAGAATTTAAAAAAATTAAAATACAAAAATAAAAATGAATATGAATATATATATATATATATATATAAAATAATAATAATAATAATAAAAAGTTAGTGTTCATTTGGGACAACACTAAACTCTTACTAAGCTGTTGAGTGTGTAAGTGCACAAGTGCATATTGTATAGAGTGCCTTTTGGGATGCAGCGTTTCTCGTTTCCAGTCCAAATATCTAAATTCTGAATGGTGTTCTCTGAAATAACGAGTCAAAACTAAGTGAAGACAAGCAAAATCATCTGCCAATGGGGTAAGCAGAATAATATTGTTTTCACTTTGAAATGACGCCAACCTGATTTCACCAAGTAGGACCTGATCCTGGATTCACATCTATGTTGATCATGGAACAACATTCCAATCAGCCAATCAGCATTAAGGGATACCGTTTACTGTATATGTAAAGTATAAGCTTACGGTTGGGTTTATGCACTTCTACATGATTGTTATCCCTCTGATTTTGGGAATAATTTACAGTTATGCTTGGGTTTAGGGGTAGGGAACAGGTATAGATTACATTTTCCAACAAAAATGATGTTCCAGGATCAGCGTGGATGTTAACCCAGTATCACATCGTACTTGGCAAAGTCATGACATGCTTGAAATGACATTTTGCTTATCCCATTGGCAGATTATGGTTATTGATTTAAGATTGATTTTTAGATATTTGGGCTAGAAACAAGACAATCTCCTAGTAAGAACAGCATCTCCTGCAGTGCTTTCACCTCAGTGTTAAATAAAAGCCTTTCTTACCCGGTTTTCTTCTGCTGGTTGGAGGCTTGTTCTCATTATTAGCTGGACTCTGGCCCTTTAAGACCGCTTGCTGTGCAGATGAACTATCTGCAGGCCAGAGAAAAACACAGAAAACAATACAAGATAAAGAGTGTGTGTGGGAATCTACCTGTGCTTTGTGCAGACTCTCATTTAGAAGTGTGGCGTACACTCAAAACGGGACTGGAAACGTGCATGAGTCACTTCACACGCATAATTTGTGATCCATAAAAACAAACTAGACTGGAGAATGTGTGTAGCTGTAAGTAAACATATTCGACTTGTATTGACTTCAGTAGTTCATATTTAAGCACTAATCATTACGAGCCATAATCATTAATAAATTTATTCTGTCGTACGCTCACTCTTAGGAAGGTTTCTCTGCAAAATTTAATTGAGCGCAGGGTGGAGGACTGAGCAATATAAAGATATACATTTGGACCAAAAGACTATTGTTTATTTTGCAGTTTCACAAAATATGGTAATTTGTTTACAGTAACTCTTCTAATGTAGACGAGAGTAATTTATGTGATTATGGGGATGCAGACAAAAACCTGAATAACAGCAGCGGGAGAAAACTGCAGTCTTGGAAGTATTTCACACGCAAAAACATTTGAAGTGGATCAAAACAAGCTAACAACTATTCAAAGAGCAGAACAGGTGTTCAATAGTTTTAGGACAACTTTGATAAAAGGATTCAATCCACTTCAAAATGTTGACTACTGTATATACTTTATTACATTTTTAAATCGAACATTTGCCCTGAAGTGCCAAATAAAGTGAGAAATATGATCACATATGAATGAGTGCATTTGAGTATATTCACACACTCTTTAAAGTAAAACAACAGTCCTTTACATGGTCAATACAATAGAGAGAATTTACAAAAACAGAACTAAGGTGACGTATAGGGTTATCAGGATACAAGACGAGTTGTATGCTGATATGGGATTGCCATGTGGGCAGCTCCAGCAGGGTCTGAGGACATGTCCACTGGGACTTTATAAACCATTTCCCCACTTTCCTTAAATAATATAAAACAAACAAATATAAAATACAAAAATGAATAAAAAAATAATAATAAAAAAAAGAAAAAAAAAAAAAAAAGTAAATAAAATAAATTTTACAAAAAATACATAACTACTATTTAAAGTAAATTAAAATAAAATAAACAAAAATTAAAATAAATGAACAAATGAAAAGTGTAAACAAACAAAAAAAATAAAAAAAATAAATGAATTTAAATCAATTAATGAAAATAAAAACAATTTTTTAAACAAATAAAAATTTAATAAATTAATTAATAAATACAAAAAAAAAAAAGACAATTAATATAAAAGCATTCAAAAATTTAAACAAATAAAACAACAACAACGAATTAAAATAAATAAAACATTTTAAAATTAAAAATTTACAAAATTTAATAAATAAATAAAAATAAAAAAAATCCACAGGAAAACACAAATCCACACTGTGACGCATGTTAAAAGCACACCAAACCAACAGGGGGTGATAATCTTTTATGCTGGTTCACACTAATTGCAGAATTAAGTATTTGCACCAGTACATTACATACAAGTCAATGCAAACAAAAGAGCAGTGGCAGATTAACGCAGAGCCAATGACAGGGAATACGTGACATTTACCATGAATGTGTGGAATTAGCCTCAATCACATCTTCTGCGCTTAGTGTGAACAGCAGTGTCAGCCAATCAAAAAGCAGAACACCAAGCACACTGACTCATACTCTGGGTACAGTGTGGTCATGCGAATATTAAAGCCAGTTTCAAAAGATCTACACCCTGACCAGAGTTTTCAGAAAATTTCGGTTACCAGATACTGCGTTTTCATACAAACAAACGGAGTAGAAAATAAACTGTGGTTTTGAAAATACCCATGTTCCCGTGGACGGGGTGTGTGTGTGTATGTGTGTACCTCTCTGTGCTCTGGCTCCTCTCTGTGCTCCTCCACCCTGCTGTCCTCCACTCAGATTCTTCTTCTGCTGCTGAGTTCTCTCTGCCGGCACAGTCTGCACCGCCTGCTCCACCATCGGTCCTCTCCTGCAAGAAACACCATGCAGACCTGATACACACACACACACACACACACACACACACACACACACAGAGACAGACAGACGCACACGCAGAGAAAAAAAAAGACATGCTTATCTACATCCATAAACCATCAACAGACCTGACACACAGGAGCTGCATAATATATTGCAAAACTATAGTTATTGCGATTATAGTATACGCACTATATGTATCACAGACATGTGACAAATTATATTTGACGTATTGGTTGTTTATCTAAATCTGACCAATCAGATGTGGCCTTAATATCTTTAGCCCCACCCATGCTGTTCTGCCATTGGCTGGAAGCTGAACCTAGAGTTAAAAATAAACACTAATGGGCAGAGTCAAGATGAGGAAAATGACAACAGCCAATCAGAGTCAGAATATCTGCATATCAGGTTTACACTCATTCATAGTGTACTGTTGGGTCATTTTCATCCACTCTGGGCTGATTTTGAGTCTTAAAATCACCAACATAATGAGTCTCGTTACGTTGGTGGCAAAAACAGTCACCAACATAACCAAAGGGGAGTCAATCTGAACAGTACACAAGGGTTAAAGACTGTTTGCACTGACAGTTTTAGTATTGCATCTGAAGAATATATTTACCTGTTTATTTTAATATTACATAAAATGGATTAAAAACAGCGCTAATAAAAACATTAAAGAGAAATGTTATATCCTAATAAATAACACTGCAATACTCAATTGCATATTTTTCCAGTATCTTCAGACAGACACTGACCTAAGCCCAGCGCTGCGGCATACTGCTGGCTGAACAGAGAGCTGGCCGCCAGCTGGTTGTATGCGGGTAGGACTCCTCTATACGGGCTGTAGCTGCTCTGGGATGGGTAGTGGACGGAGGACGTCCCGACAGAAGACTGATGGACGACAAAAAAACAAAAGCATTAAACCTTAAAGATCTGAAATATAGTGGGGAGAATTAAAGGCATAGTCTTGTTACTAAGACTATGTCTTTTACTTTACTCCAGGGGTGTCCAAACTCGGTCCTGGAGGGCCGATGTCCTGCTGAGTTTAGCTCCAACATTTAGCTTCAACACCCGCCAGGACGTTTCTAGTATATCTAATAAGAGCTTGATTAGCTGGTTCAGGTGTGTTTGATTAGGTTTGGAGCTAAACTCTTCAGGACACCGGCCCTCCAGGACACCCCTGCTTAGGTAATCCAAAAGTGAACATTACTGACAATTATCAAATACACTTAAACGTGTACACAGACATCACCTATATGATATGATATTAAACTGCAGGTTAATTATGTTTACACATAACGTATTTGATTGTAACTAACTTAATTTGACTAATGCAACAATGTGCACCTTTTGTAAAGCTGCTTTAAAACAATTATTGTAAAGAGCGCTATACAAATAAACTTGAATTGAATCAAAAGTAACATTAAAGCAGATTTTGAGCTGAATCGGTGGTGTTTGGTGCTTCATATAATGGCAGTAAATAGTGACAGGTTTATTAGATTAAACAAACACATACAAACCAATAGTCATGGCTCCTGATGACACACTGAGCTCTTGTGAAGTGAAACAGTCTCTCCGTGTGAGAAACTGAACATTTACAGTATTATCAGCTTTAATACACTGCCTGCTCAAACAGTTCCTGTCCAATCACACGCGCTCATCATTAAAGAACTTCTATGTTAAGTGGCTTTGACACAATCTACATTGTAAAAGCACTATAGAAATAAACTTGAATTAAAGCAACTGGATTACAATTGGACCACATTCATTCACACATGCAACTGTTTGACCAGGCTGTGGATTAAAGCTAATAATATTGTAAATGATGCTCAGTTTCTTACACAGAGCGATGGTTTCACTTCACAAGAGCTCAGTGTGTCAGGCTATTGATTTGGACTCGTCTGTATGTGTTTATTTTAATCTAATAAACCTGTCACCATTCATTCATTTTCTTTTCGGCTTAGTCCCTTTATTAATCTGGGGTCGCCACAGCGGAATGAACCGCCAACTTATCCAGCATATGTTTTACGCAGCGGATGCCCTTCCAGCTGCTACCCATCACTGGGAAACATCCATACATTCTCATTCACACACATACACTACTGACAATTTAGCTTACACAATTCCCCTATAGCGCATGTCTTTGGACTTGTGGGGGAAACCGGAGCACCCGGAGGAAACCCACGCCAACACGGGGAGAACATGCAAACTCCACACAGATATGCCAACTGGCCTAGCCGAGGCTCGAACCAGCGACCTTCTTGCTGTGAGGCGAGAGCGCTACCCACTGCGCCACCGCGTCGCCCAACCTGTCACCATTCACTGCCATTATATGAAGCACCAAACACTACAGATTCAGCTCAAAACCTGCTTTAGTGGTCGACTGAAGAAAACAAGAAAGTCTCCCTGTACATCTTTGATGACCTGTGGGTGAGCAAATTTAGGGACACTTTCATTTTTTGGTGAACTATCCCTTTTAATGAGTCATACACTTCCAGAATGATTGGTCACCATTGACTTCCACAGCATGTTTTTCTTACTATTAAAGTCAATGGTAACCAACTGGATTAGGGCTGGGCAATATGACCATCTCATCTCACTATGTATCTATATCTATATAAATTACTTTAAAATGTACACATTGACCACATGTAAAAGGACAATTCTTTTTTTTGTCCAAATTGTACATGCAAATACATTATATTTTTCACTTTATTTACAACATCAATAGAATAAATGTAGAAATATAAGTATTAATAAAATTAACCTCTCCAAAAACTATTTTACAGGTCCAACATAAAAAAATAAGATGTCCTATATAAAATGTTCTACTTAAAAGCATCGAGAGAAGGAGGCAATCTATTGTGTCTTTCTGCATCCCTGTAATGGAGTTTAATATTGTGCTCATATAAATTATGAGAAGGTATTATCATAAACAATGTATTGTGTGACATTACAGAATAAACGGGGTATAATGAAATGGCAAACTTTGTCCACATGATATACATCCTATTGCACAGCCCTTTTGTGTTCATTTTTGAAAATAAAAATGATGCCAAGCCTAATTAGCTTAATTTGCATCCAATGTTACTCAATTGCATTTTTGCTAGTAAGAATTTAATATTAGATCTTTCATTCAATTCTTACCAGTAACTACACAATTCTGACGAGCAACCCTGGCTGCAGATTAAATCTACTTTATACAAGTAAAATGCATTTCTGCTGTCTCTAGAGTGTGTGTGTTTGAGTTTGAGCTGAGAATAGCACACAGAAGGTTCCTAGCTCTCTGAAACTGACCCTTTCAGGCTTTGATCCTAATTGTGGCGTTTTGGTGACTGTCGCTTTAAATGCAAATGAGATTGTGCTTTTTTCAGAAGAGGGCGGAGCTACAAACGCCTGTGCTTCAGCATAGGGACAGATGTAAAACAGCACTGTGTGTGTTGTCAGTGCTGGTCAGGTG
>CAIGQV010019158.1:5542860-5574818 GCA_903798115.1 Danio jaintianensis
GAAGAAGAAAAAAATTCACAGGAGGGCGAATAATGTTGACTTTACTGTATGTGTCCTAGATATAAGTGCTGTTGTGTGTCCTCCTGCAGGCCTCTGGGAGCACGGCTGCACATCCTCCACTGCCTGCAGAAACGCTGCCAGATCTCAATTGAACCCATGAAGGTCTGAATCTTCCAGAAAAACCCAAAACATGTGTTTAAAAAATGTGTGTTTGTTAGCGCTGTGATGTATTTGTGTGTGTGTCAATGATGTAGTATGTGTGTGTCAGTAATGTGTTTGTGTGTGTTCCAGGTGTTTAATGACCCCATCCACGGGCACATTGAGCTCCACCCGCTGCTGCTGCACTTCATAGACACTCCTCAGTTCCAGCGGCTCCGTCACATCAAGCAGCTCGGAGGAACCTACCTGGTGTTCCCTGGAGCGTCCCACAACCGCTTCGAGCACTCCATAGGGTATGTATACTAGTGCTGCACAATATACGGTTTCAGCATCGATATCGCAATGTGATCATTCGCAATAGTCACATCGCAGCATATGCAGTGTTGAGTTTGGATTATGAATGAACATTTGAATGTGTTTTTGTAGCCTGTGATTGTGTGAGGATTTTAAAAGCATCCAGGCATTAGAAATTGCACTGTTTGTAAACTTTAGTAATGATTCATTTTTATTTTACAACCCCAAATCAGAAAAGGTTGGGACAGTATGGAAAACGCAAATAAAAAAAGAAAGAAGTGATTTCTAAATTGACTTTGACTTGTATTTCATTGCAGACAACACAACAAACATTATTTAATGTGTTCCTCATTATTTATATTGTTTTTTTTTTAAATAAACACGCTTGGGGACTGAAGACACCATGTGATGAAGTGTTTGTTTCAGGTGTAATTTTGTCCCATTCTTCCTGCAAACAAGTCTTAAGATGGGCAACAGTACGGGGTCTTCATTGTCGCATTTTGCGCTTCAAAATGCACCACACATTCTCTATTAGAGACAGGTCGGGACTGCAGGCAGGCCAGTCAAGTACCTGTATCCTCTTCCTCCGCAGCAGGACTCTGTAATGTGTGCAGAATGTGGTTCTGCATTGTCTTGTTGAAATATGCATGGGTGTCCCTGGAGAAGAAGGCAGCATATTGTGCTCCAGAATCTCTCTGTACTCTTCAGCATTAATGGTGCATCACAGAAGTGCAAGTTACCTTTGCCAAGGGCACTGACACAACCCCATACCATGACAGACCCTGGCTTTTGGACTTGTTGCTGGTGACAGTCTGGATGATCTCTTTCTTCGGAGTGTCAAAATTCATCTGATCACAGTACACGTTTCCACTGTGTGATGGTCCATCCCAGATGCCTCAGAGCCCAGAGAGGTCAACGGTGCTTCTAAACACTGTCAACATAGGGCTTCCTTTTGGCACAGTACAGTTTTCACTGGCATTTGTGGATGTAACTCTGTATTGTGGTGCTTGACAGAGGTTTGCCGCAGTAGTCCTGAGCCCATGTGGTGATCTGGCTTATAGATGAATGAGGATTCTTGATGCAGCGCCGCCTGAGGGGTCGGAGATCACGGTTGTTCAGCTTAGGCTTGCGCCCTTGTCCTTCACGCACTGAAATTCCTCCAGATTCCTTGAATCTTTTAATGATGTTCTGCACTGTTGAAGGTGAAATATCCAAATGTCTTGCTCTCTTTCTTTGAGGAACATTGTTTTAAACATTTCAATCATTTTCTCATGTATTTGTTGGCAAACTGACGATCCTCGGCCCATCTTTGCTCCTAGAGGACTAGACCTTTCTTGGGTGCTGCTTTTGTACCAAATCATAATTACAATCACCTGTGGTACTATGAACTGATGAAGCTTCCACAGTAAAGTCAAGAGCATGGATTAGAGCAAGTGGAGCATTTTTGATATCCTGCTTTCTACAGAGTTTGTGATGATAGAGTTTGTATGTTTTCAGGGTGGGTTATCTGGCTGGGTGTCTGGTGAAGGCTCTCAATGAAAGACAGCCCGAGCTGTTCATCGCAAAGCAAGACATTCTGTGTGTGCAGATCGCTGGATTGTGCCATGATTTGGGTGAGTGATGCATTTTCAGATTTATTTCTGAATTTACAGTTTCAGGTCCACGAACATCTCATCATGCAGCTTCTGTCCTCGGATGCAGAGGATCCTGAAAGTGTGGCATATTCACACTGCAGTAACAGCATGTAATCAATTAATGTGATGATTGAAGGAAGGATAAATTTGAATTGGTTTTCTTTCTTGAAGAGTCCTCACGTCATCTCAGAGCTCGAAATTGTGACCGTTTTGGTCTTATATACACCTGAAGTTAAATCCATGCAACAGTTAAAGTCCACATTAACTGGAAGCTTAGACCCTTTTTATTTTTGTTTCATATTGTGACGCAGTTCCTAGAGCAACGGAATATTAAATGAGAAAACAGTGGGCGTGGCTTGTTTTTTCTACTGCGAGCTGATTGGATGTAGTAAAGTAGGCGTTTCATTCAGAAAGATGGGGAAAAGGGTTTGGGGAGAGTTATTACAACCTAACAGACTCCTCCTCCTCACCATTTCTGTTTGTTGTCATAGTGACAGCTGGAGGGGCGTGGTTAGGTATGTTAGCCACGCCCAATACCTCAGACTGACCTAATCTGAGGATTTAACTGAACACAAACAGGCATTTTCAGATTTTAATTTTAGATTACAAGGGCAAACTATTGTTTGTTCTTAATGACATGCACAGATGAACTGTTCAGCACAAAACTAGCTAACAAAATCAATATGGTAGGTTTTGATTTCATGTGTACTTTAAATGCTTTTGTGTAAGTGCATAAAATGTTGCAGTGCGACCGGTTTTCACTGCAAAACATTCACTGCATACGCAGATTTAGGGAACATTGACGCAGAATACTTCTTTGCACCTAAAAAATGTGAAACTCAGTGCTCAGGAATGGTTTAAAACTGTTGTCATGCCAACTTAAGTTGCTACTGTAAACAAAAGTCTGCAACACTCATCCTGCCTTCGAGCTCTTCAGATGTTCACAAGCACAACTTCAGCCTTTAATAATGCATTAGTAAATGTTGACTAGGTAGTGTTTTTTCCCCTAGTGATAAACTTCTGGTGAAAGGTTAATGTGACTTTTTTAAAATTTCATAAGGTTCCTTTTACAGCATCAATGTTGTAGTGCCAATAATATATAATTAGTTAAATCAGGGGTGCCCAAACTTTTTCTTATGAAGGGCCAAAAACCAAACTTTATTAAGGCTAGTGGGCCGAAGGTAAATATAGTTGCCATGGGTAGTTTCTTAATTTATTTAATAATATTTAAAAATAACAAAAAAAACATTGCTTTATATTAACTAATACAGTATATATATGTTTAATATTTTATAATGAACTTATTACAGTTAAAAATAAGTTCTAACAGAATGGAGTTACACTACAACACTATTACACACAGTATTTATGTTTTAAAAACTCAGATTCATTTATATTTAATTGAAACATTTAATTTCAATTTGATTTTTTGTGGCGAAATAAAGCAAACAAACAAAAACAGGTTGGGTCAAATTAGAAATGACAATCTGTTAAAGGCATTGTCCCAACCCTCTCTGTCATTCTCAGATGGGATGGTGGGCTAAATCAAAGGTTATAATGGGCCAACTTTGGCCCGCGTGCCCTACTTTGTGCATGAGTTAAATAGACTAAAGCATTTATTTAGTTGTTCAAGTGTAAAATGAAAAAAACGTGTAAATGCAAGCACCGCCAGGATCAGCAGGCAAGCACAGAAACTATTGAAAATACTGGAGTAAAATAAATGTTCATATATTAAAGACATGGTGTAAACAATGTAATTTAATGCAGTGCTTCTTGTAAAGTCTGAGACCCACTTTATATCGTATATCAATCAGGCAGTGACGATTAGTGATTTTTAAAGAAAACAGACTATAAACGCGGTGATTTTGTAATGGTATACAGTTCACCAGAAGCACTTTAACTGGGTTACTGAAAATTAAAAGTCCTTCTGCATATATACCCTATTGTGATTTAATAAATGCTGTACAAGTATCATTCATTATTAGGTATTGTAAAGTGTTCAATTCAAGTTTATTTTTCAGTGATTATTGTTTTAAAGCAGCTTTACAAAAGGTGCACATTATTGCATTACAATCAGATTAAGTTAGAGTTACAGTCAAATATAAGTTATTATATACAGACATAGTTAACCTGCAGTTATATAGTATATAGGTGATGTCTGTGTGTGCATGTTTAATGAAGTGTATTTGTGTATGTGTGTCCAAATATGTATGTTTGACCAAATATGGCAGTACTGGAGGTTTTGGGACTGAAGTAGACACATAAACACTTCTTCTTTATGTTTCAATCCTCTTCTGTCTGTCCTCCAGGTCATGGCCCGTTTTCTCACATGTTTGATGGCATGTTCATCCCTAAAGCTCGACCTGGTGAGAAATGGAAGGTAAAGGACTTATACATCATTTTAGATTGGTGCCAAATGTTATGAAATAAAAACAGAAACTAAAAACGTGAAGAATTGTCAACTTTCTCCAGTTTTCAAGAACTCGGCATTAGACAGATTTGAACATACTAATGCGAGTTCAGACTGCAGGATTTTCAAAGTAGTGGCGTCACAGATGATTTCACACTGCATGACTATCTGGGCTAGCGTTCCGTCAGGGGGTTTCACACTGCATGACTTTACAATAGGAGAATCGCCGTCAACTTTGTCTTGGCCCGCAAACTGCGTATATTAACTACATAATGAGAAAGAAGCCTTTAGTGGGGTAGAAAATGTACTTATTTGTACATATTTGAGGGGAATTAGCAATTTGTCTTAGACTTTTTTTCTTTTTGGACCTGGTTGTGGTATTGCTCAGATGACACGTCAAACAGACACGGGCGCTCCTGACAAATTTACTCTAGTTTTTCCTCCATTTCTTGGGTCCAAATAGACTGAAAAGAAGCCCTTAACTTCTCCTCATCCTCCCGCTGGCCTGCAGATACCCACACTAGTGGATGCTGCTCTCTGATTGGCTGTAGGTGATCACCGATGTTATTTTCAATCAGAACACATTTCACACTGCATGATGTAGAATCGCCGACAGCTCCAGATATTTAGCATGCCAGATATCTGACGGGTGTCAGCGAGTCATCTGCGATTCTCTCAGATCGTGTCTTTGATAGTTCACACTGTGTAACTGTTCCTCACGTGAACGAGCACCGATTTGCCTGTGATTTCAGGCATTTGTTTGCGATTTCTCAAAACCTGTCCACGAGTCAAAATCAGGGCTGAAATCATGTAGTCTGAACTGGACATTAGCTGTTTGTTTCTTGGGAATATTTATTCGTATTTATTGAAATGTCTTCTTTTTCAACTCTGTGTGTGTGTACTTGCAATGCTTGTATTTTCCCCCTGGTCTTAAGATTTAGATCAGGAGTTTATGTGTAAATATTATATAAAATGTGTATATTATATGCAAAATATCATTAGTTTTACCAAAATAATACTGAGTAAGATATTGCACATCATTCACTTTGCATATCGGATCAGCCAAGAATGCTGGAGGTTAAAATTTTTTAGATGTTATTATCAGTACTGAAGATATAAACCTGATATAAACATGTAAAGTTTGCAGTTTGTCACTTCTACATAAATGGATCAACGATTTTTTTACATCTCCTCATACTTCAGTTTCTCATCAAATCTTCTGACCAATCAAATGCTGTCTAGTGTCTGACATGCCCCGCCCCCTTATTCTCATTGGCTGTTCATTTGATGCGCTTGAGCTCAACCACTCTCACTGGCAGAGCTGTGAGAAAAACACACGCTATTGGCTGTTTTATAAAAGAGGAGTTACTCTATGCCCCGCCCTCTCTTCGTGTTTTAGTTGAGATTACGTCAAACATCAAATAATAAATGCACACTTCAAAGCTCTTCACTGGAGCTTTAATGAGTGTTTTCTGCTGTTTTCCTCGTCAGCATGAGGTGGCCTCAGTGCAGATGTTTGATCACCTGGTGCAGGTAAACGGGCTGGAGGCGGTCATGCTTCACCATGGGATGAGGCTTCCTGAGGATCTGATTTTCATCAAGGAGCAGATCGCTGGACCGCTGGAGAGTTCTGTGCTGGACCAATCGGTGTGTGTTTGTGTGTGTGTTTGTGTGCGTGTGCGTGATTGTGTTTGTTTGATAACAACCAAAGAAATCCATATATGCAAAGAAAACAATTTGAGTTTCCAAATGAAGTTCTGTGTAATAAAATGAAATGACGCAGGGAAAAAGTATTGAACACATGAAGAAAGGAAGGTGTAGTCCGGCAGTGAAAGCCCAGACAGCAGCTGAAATCTCTCAGTAGTTCTTCAGCAACCCTCTGCCCTTCCTCAGTGTAAATGAATATCAGCTGCTTCAGTCCAACATCTACATTAGCAGGAGGATGAAGATCAAACCATTTCAGCAAGACAATGATCCAAAACACAGCCGAGGAGACTCTCAGACGCTTTCAGAGAAAGAAAATCAAGCTGTAGAACGGCCCAGCCAATCACCTGATCTGAATCCAATAGAAAACACAAAATAAAGCTCAGATTTGATAGACGAGACCCACAGAAGCATCAAGATTTTACACTCTGTTGAAGTCTGTGAGAAACTCACACCTGAGCAATGCATGACTTCATTCTCCATATGAGAGGCGTCTTTAAGCTGCAGCACCAAAAAAGCCTTTAATATAAAGTATTAAACACATTTCAGTAGTTCAGCACTTTCTCCTTCTGTCATTGCATTATTACACACAACTCATTTTTCAGATTTGTTTTGTTTTATTTTTATGTTTCTCTTGTGTTTGTTTTTACCAAAATCTGCTTCAATTCCACATCAATAGCTCCTTTAGAGATATTATTCCCAGGAAAAAACATGATGTGTTAAATACTTTTCTTCCCCGCTGTATATATAGTCTTGCGCAGAGCTCTGACACTGAAAGTAATGCTCATATTTCCTCTTTTCCCCCAGCAGTGGCCGTATAAGGGCCGGCCGGTGGAGAAATCCTTCCTGTATGAGATCGTGGCAAACAAAAGAAACGGCATTGATGTGGATAAATGGGATTATTTTGCTAGGTGAGCTGCATCTCTGCAAGTTCATGATGATATTGATGATACTGTTTAATAATTTCAGTAATGTGAAGATGTGTTTTGTCATGCGCAGAGATTGCTATCATCTGGGAATCCAGAATAACTTTGACTACCAGCGCTTCCTCAGGTTTGCACGCGTGTGTGAAGTTAAAGGAAAGAAGCACATCTGCACCAGAGACAAGGTACATTCTGGAGCACTGACTACCATTAAATACTTGATAAACACATGCACAGGTTCAATAAAATAAGACACTGTGATTCATTAAGAAAATATTGGATGCATCGCAATTTTTTCTCTAATGATTCTGAATTGTATCATTCATTCATTTTTCTTCGGCTTAGTCCCCTATTTATCAGGGGTCGCCACAGCGGAATGAACCGCCAACTATTCCAGTATATGTTTTACACAGCGGATGCCCTTCCAGCCGCAACCCAGTACTAGGAAACACCCATACACACTCATTCACACACACACTCATACACTACAGCCAATTTAGTTCATCCAATTCACCTATAGCGCATGTGTTTGGATTAGGGCTGCGCAATATATTGTTTGAGCATTGATATTGCAATGTGTGTATCCGCAATAGTCACATTGCACGATCATATGATTGATTAAAGTGTAATAGATAAAGATATTATTCTTTTTTTTTATTATTTATACAATATTGACCATGTTATTTTACATTTGATTGTTTATTTTCTGTACTTGAGTACTGTTAGACTCCACAGAAAACCATAAAGCACTGTTTATTTGTTTATTTTTGCTTGTAATTTATTATAATTTATGCATAGAAAAAGACTTGATCAAGTCGATCTAAACGAATGAATTCTTTCCAATTAGAGTTATCCAAATCCTCTGATGAAATTATATTCATATCGCAATATATATCACAGCAAAACAAAAGATCGCAATGTCAGATTTTTACAATATCGTGCAGCTCTAGCTTGGACTGTGGGGGAAACCGGAGCACCCGGAGGAAACCCACGCCAACACGGGGAGAACATGCAAACTCCACACAGAAATGCCAACTGACCCAGCCAGGACTCGAACCAATGACCTTCTTGCTGTGAGTCGACAGCGCTACCCATTGAGCCACCGATCTCAACGGTGCACTCACAAGCTCTAAACTGAAAAATAATAAGCATTGATAGGCGCACACAAGGTCTAAAATTAACATTTGCCAAGTGCCAAATGCAGGTAAATCTAAGTTTTGGTTAGTATTTATAGCAGGGTCAGTCGGTAGTTGGTAGGTATTTTTATGAAATACAACACAGTGAGAATTACAGTCAGTTTTGTTTTGTCTACTAATGAGCTGATGAGTGTCAGAGTTTCACACTAATTATCAGCCTCTCTAATTGTGTGTTTTTCATCTTTGTTTGCTCCTCTCAGGAAGTTGGAAACCTGTATGACATGTTCCACACCCGCAACTGCCTGCACCGCCGGGCATATCAACACAAAGTGGGAAACATCATCGAGACCATGTGTGTGTTAGCAGCTTTTAAAACACACACTGCAAAAGATGCATTTATTACTGAGAGTTTGTGTCTTGTTTCAAGTCCACATATCTACAAACTCTTAAATTACAAAAGATTTTCTTGACAAGTAAAATAAATAGTCTTGTTTTCAGAAATAATGAGTCAAAATGAAGAAACAAGCAAAATAATTCATTCATTCATTCATTCATGTTTCTTTCTCTAGCGCTTTTACAATGTAGATTGTGTCAAAGCAGCTTAACATAGTTCTAGTAAAGTCCAGATTTCAGAGTTGAAGTTCAGTTCAGTTCAGTGCACTGCTGAAAGTCCAAACACTGAAGAGCAAATCCACCGAAGCGCAGCTCCACAAGTCCCAAACCAAGCAAGCCAGTGGTGACAGTGGAGGAACAAACTTCACCAATTGACGAAGTGAAGGAAAAAAAACCTAGAGAGAAACTAGGATCAGTTGGGCACGACCATTTCTCCTCTGGCCAAACTTCTTGTGCAGAGCTACAGTCTAGGTGCTGGAGGCTGGAGAACGCTGGACGTCCATCGTGGAGAAGCTGCAGGTGTGAGTAGGTCACCGGGGGTGATCAGGCTGGCCCACAGGATCAGTGTGGGAACTCGTCTGTCACTGGGGTCTTTCAGGAATCAGTCTCATGCTCTCTGCTCCTCCATGACCACCACAGTATCAGCTCGGGATACGGCCTGGTCCAGGATTATGGATACCTTGGCATCATTTCTTCACAGGTCTTGGATCACATCAATGGCGCTGCATAATCTCTGGTGGTCTCGGCATGAGTATCCCCAGGTGGAAATAGAGAATAAAGAAAATAATTAGCGTAGCTGCTGTTCATAGTATATTTAAACGAGATGCAAAAATGAAGTGCTATAAATGAAAATAGTAGTTATATAAACAAACATAGAAACTTCCCTCATTGTCAGATTATTTTGCTTACTTTAAGTAAAAACTCACTTCATTTTAGCACATTATTTCTTAAAACAACACACTATGTTTTGCTAGTCCAGAAAATGCTTCTTGATTTAAGAGTTTTTAGATATTTGGACTATAAACCAGAGTAAGAAAAGCATTTTTGCAGTGCATTATTCATTTCCACTGCGTCCATTTTTTTATTGAACTTCTGTGTTCTGTGATTGGCTGTGTCAGGATAACGGAGGCGTTTTTAAAGGCTGATCCTCATATCCAGATCCAGGGCTCTTCTGGGAAGATCTTCACTATTTCTTCAGCAATAGAAGACATGGAGGCCTACACCAAACTCACAGGTACACTTTCCTTACGCAGGATTTGTGTCGTGTTTCAAATCTCTAAAAATTCTTAACTCAAGAAGCCTTTTCTAGACAAGCGTTACAACCCAAAACCAAACACTGGCTCGTTTAAATGAATCAAAAATCATAAGCAGAACATATAAAACACACCAGATGCTTGGATCTCAATTTGACGTCCTTGTCAATATTTTTTATCAAAAAGGGTAGCAAAAAACACAACCTGGAAGTAAAATTAGCAAACGAAAATGTATAACAGAGCAATTCCGGCGTTATGGATGTGACATTTGCAATTAAATCTCAAACCGTAAATTCACAGAGAAAGTATATGTTCACGTTTATGTCTGTTTATATATTCCAAAATAACTCACCACAGAGTTCTGGGATCAGAAAAATATCAATCTGTAAACGTATTATATATTTTAAATGAGGGAAATAAACATGCGTTATGGATGTGACCAGAAAAGTCTGTGAGTTTACAGTACACAACACACTTGAAATTCAGTGAATTAAACTGCACAACCCAACAGAAATAATGCTCATCAAGAGGAGAAGAGTTGCTCACTATAGAACAAACATGACTGAGTTTATTTTATTGGACATTTCTGCATTTATAAGGGGAAAAGCTTGGTTATGGATGTGACAGATGTGAAATTGGCACTTGTGTGACTTTGGTGAATCAAATATAATGATTTGAAAGCATTGACAGAGACATTTCTGAGTATTTTTTTTCATGGCAAGGTTGACATTTGCATGGAATTACTCAACAATAACCAGGTAGGGACACTACAGAACACTGACTAAAAATGTTCTGGAAAAGAAATGTCTTACCTGTACTCCTGTAAAATAATAAATAGGTGCGTCTTCCGCGTTACTGGAACGTAACGTGTGGCCGCGTTAGGCCACAGCCATATCACCCTGGAGCCCAAGACCGGTTACTCACTGAAGCTAAGTAGGGCTGAGCCTGGTCAGTACCTGGATAGGAGACCGCATGGGAAAACTAGGTTGCTGTTGGCAGTGGTGTTAGTGAGGGCAGCAGGGGGCGCTCAACCTGCGGTCTGTGTGAGTCCTAATGCCCCAGTAAAGTGAAGGGGATGCTATACTGTCAGTGAGCGCCGTCTTTCAGATGAGAAGTTAAACCGGGGTCCTGACTCTCTGTGGTCATTAATAATCCCATGGAACTTCTCGTAAAGAGAAGGGGTGTAACCCCGGTGTCCTGGCCAAATTCCCTCCATCTTACCTATCATGGCCTCCCAATCATCCCCATCCACTGAATTGGCTCTATCACTGTCTCTCCACTCCACCTATAGCTGGTGTGTGGTGAAGCACAGGCGCCGCTGTCCTGTGGCTGCCGTCGCATCATCCAAGTGGAGCTGCACACTGGTGGTGGTGTGGAGAGACCCCCTCATGATTGTGAAGCGCTTTGGGTGTATGGCCATACACGATAAATGCGCTATATAAATCCACATTACTTACTTACTTACTGCTTCCCTCGCTGAAAAAAATAAGTAAAGAATTAAGAAAGAAAATATCGGTAAAAGTGGTTGAGAAGAAATTGAATGTTTTTATTTTATAATGTATCTGGAATATCCCCTCAAGCTTTTCGATCTTTGATATGTAACCCTCAACAAAACGTTGTAAGGCAGGATCTGATCTAAAGATAAATACTCATAAATGTAAATAAGACTGTATCTGGTGACCTTGGTACTTATATTGTATGTCTTTTTGTTTTTATGTTGTCATTTGAAAGTGTTTTTTGTTCTGTTTTTTTGAAAAATGAAATAAATAAAATAAAATTACATGAAAAGTAAAAAAAAAAAGAAAGACAATATCTATTACCTGTTACTTAAGTGTTAAAAATAAGCATACAGACAAACGAAGTAACGAAGTGAACAATTCATCCCACGTGTCTCGTTTTCAGTGTTAAAATGAAGTGAGTTTATTTTTAAAACAAGCTAAATAATCTGACAATGGAGTAAGTGAAATAATCTTTTCATTTTAAAAATAACATTATTCTGCTTCCCTCATTGGCAGATTATTGTGCTTGTTTTAAGGAAAAACTCACTTAAATTTAACACATTATTTCTGAAAACAAGACAATATTTGTTGCTTGTCTATAAAATGCTTCTTGATTTAAGAGTTTTTAGATATTTGGACTCAAAGCAAGACTGAAACTCTTGAGTAATGAAGCATTTTTTGCAGTGTGCATATGCTGGATATGGCTGTATTTGATGGCAATCCTGTTTTTCAGATCATATCTTTGAGCAGATTCTGTACTCGTCTGGGCCCGAGCTGTCCGAGGCTCGAGCCATCCTGCAAAATATCATCTGCCGCCGGCTGTACAAGTGTGTGGGGCAGACCACATCCGAGACCAACGTGGACGTCTCACAGGTCAGATGTACTAGAGTTCCAGATCTTGGTATTCTAGCACAGTTAAAGACAGCATATGTACCATTGGGATGTGTTTTCATCCACTCTGGGGTGATTTTGAGGCTTAATTGGCCACGACTTTCTCTGTGCTCCAGCAAATGGAATGATTTTTGGTGACAAATCTTATTTTCACACATATTTTGGGAAAATGCTTTGAAAATTTCCAAAAACTCACAACAATACATGCAAATTGATTCCCCTTTGGTTATGTTGGGGGCTGTTTTTGCCCCATTGACTTCCATTATAACTAATTTTTGGATTGCAAAGCCATGACAGCATATAATCATGCATTCTTGACTGGTGCTGGTTTTCCCTGTTGGGATTAAGAGGGACAATGTGTAATTTTTACTGATCATCAGTTGTGAGCATTAACCCTTTAGGCCTGTGCTGAAGAGTTTCTGTCTTTTATATGGAGTTCAGTGGAGTAAAACAGCAGATTATAGTGTGTGTGTGTGTGCGTGCGTGCGTGCGTGCGTGCGTGCGTGCGTGCGTGCGTGCGTGCGTGCGTGCGTGCGTGCGTGCGTGCGTGCGTGCGTGTGCAGAAATACACTTACTGTGTTTACTAAAGCTCCATCTTTAATCTCCTCCAGGAAAAGATGCTGGACTGGGCGAAGGAACTGGCCCGCTCTAAACCTGCCGGCACTGAGGGAAACCTGATCGCTGAGGACTTCGTAGTCAGTGTATGAGACAACAGATCCTTCACTTTCTCATTTCAGGATAAATTGTTACACAGGACTAGATAAAGTGCACAACAGTAAAGGGGGGCTATTATGCAGAAATCACGTTCATAAGGGGTTTGTGTGTCAGACTCCACTGACAGTGTTTTGTCGTCTGTTCTTTAGGTCATTCACATGGATTATGGGATGAAGGAGAAGAATCCCATCAACAACGTCCACTTCTACTGTAAGAATGATCCCACCAAAGCCATCAAGATCCACAAGAAACAGGTAGACTGTAGATTCATGCATTCATTTATCCAGATTTATGAACAAAAAAATACACACACCGAAACATAAGACAAACCAAACCACATACAATATACAGTCCAAGTAAAATACTGAGAGCAGAAATGCCTTCACCCACCACAGTGCAATTAATAAGCAAATGGCAGGTGGAACTGGAGATTATCAGAAGACATGTGGCAGTCCGTTTCACACAATATTCACTCATCTTCAATTTCAGTAGCTTTAGTTGCGTTTGTTGGTGTTAGTGTGGAGTGTGTTACCTTACACTGAGCTTTTGAGCACAAAGATAAATTCAACTTTCTAGATTCATGTTGATTTTAAAGTTCTTGTTAAATTAAAGTAACGTTTTTTAGATGTTAGTATCAGTGTGTGAGTCTTCAAGGATATCTAAAATCCAGTGTGGTACAAAACAATGACAAAATTGACAGTATAGAAGATATAAACCTGATATAAACATGTAAAGCTTGCGTGTTTGTCTCTTCCGCCTAAATGGATCAGTGGTTTTATTCTGGTCTCCTCATACTTCAGTTTCTCATCAAATCTTCTGACCAATCAAATGCTCTCTAGTGTCTGACATGCCCCGCCCTCCTCTTCTCATTGGCTGTTCATTTGATGCGCTTGAGCTCAACCACTCTTCACTGGCAGAGCGGTGAGGAAACACGCTATTGGCTGCTGTTTTAAAAGGGGAGGAGCTACTGTATGCCCCGCCCTCACTTCATGTTTCAGTTGAGATTGTCAAACATCCAATTAAAAATGCACATTTCAAAGCACTTCACAGGAGTTCTAAAGGGAGATCATCTGTGTCGATTGTATAGTCTGATGAGGCTGTATTTACTCTCCTGGTGTCATGAAACAGGTGTCTAAACTCCTGCCGGAGTGCTTTGCAGAGCAGCTGATCAGGGGTTACTGTAAGAAGACGGACGACAAGAGTCTTGAAGCTGCTAAAAAGTACTTTGTGCAGTGGTGCATGGACAGGAACTTCACCAAACCACAGGTAACACACACTCCTTCAGCTCATTCAGTGTTTGGGTCGAAAATGACACGGGCACCATTTAAATCAGGATCAGAAAGAGCTTTATGCCAGCTTCTACAGTGCAACAGAATTACAGAGACAGGACAAAAAACAGATAATAAATATATTTTAAAAATAGAAGTAAGTAGTGAATGTAAATATACAAATTGGCAAGTGCATGTACAGGTATATTACTATATGCAGCGTTCTTCCTTTTAACAGCAGAAACAAAACTAAACAGTGTTTTATTTATTTGTTTTTTTATCTTGAAGTTTATTGACTTTTCTAAAATGAGCCTTGCAATAGAAAAAATGAATTATTTTCTGTTTTCATGAAGTGTTTAGGGTACAACCAGAGCTGCTTAGTGCCTCGCCGCCACTAGGGGGCCCCACAACCTGCAAGTGGTCAGAGGCGTTTGCTTGCTGAATTTGCTTTCATTTGCATTTTACAAATTATCTTCATTGACTTTGCGTTAGCAGATACATATTTATATATATTCACAATAAAGAAACAAAAAAAGCATATAAAATAATCATCATTTTATGAACGTTGAAATTGTTTTGGTGGTTTTACAGACGAAGCTGAAACTTAGTCGAAAACTCATTTCACTGAAGTGTCGTTCACTGGCATTTTTTGCACACTGTTAATATATTTTCTGAGATATGTTTATAAGAGGTATGTCCTAATTGAATGAAGCCTACTTTAATATAAGCTCTGAAACTTGCATCTAGACACCAATTAGGAAATAAGTCAAAGGAAGGAACAGGGAAGGAGACTTAAGGGAATCAATAAGTTTGTGTTTAGGTATTAACATTAATCCAGCATTTGTTGCTTCCATTTTTCATGTTTTTTTATATTTATATTTTGATTATATTATTTGCTTGTTGATTTTATTATTTATAGATTAATCTTTGCATTGTATAATGTTACTTGTTTTGTTGTTTTTTGCTTTTTTTAATAAGTATATATATTATTATTTTTACTAAGTATTTTCACTTTTGACTAATTGTTGTTCAGTGTCATTTCATTGCATTATATTTTTTAAACTCAACCTAGAATCTTTTATAGACTCTTTAATCTGTTTGCTAAATTATGTTTTAAGGATGCAAAGTATGAATCACTGGTCCCTTTATTAAAGATTGTTTAATCCTTCATTTTTGAAGCTGTTAGTTGACAGAAACAGTGCTGTTTTAAAATGTCCAAATCATTCAGACAGTTATTAAGTAGAAGAAATGTGGCAAATCTTTAAGCTTCACTTTTCTGTTTCGTTGAGGGTATTCAATAAGCAATAAAACCATTGTGGGCTTGTTTGCAATGGCAGAACTCCACGAATCTGAGCAAAGTAGTGCCCCAAAATGATTCTGCTTAGGGCTCCTGAATGTACAGGGCTGGCCCTGCATACAGGCATGTTTTCAGTCAGTGAAACTCGTGGATTTTGACAATAGTCTTACAGGAGTGGTGATGTGTGTGTGTTTTAGGATGGAGATATCATTGCTCCAGAACTCACTCCACTGAAGCAGGACTGGCACGCTCGTGAGGATGAAGACGAAGATGAGGAGGAGAAACACAGACAAAACCAGACTCTTCCTCACCACACACCACAGAGGACTGGGAGAAACGTAAAAGTCAACCTTTTTCAGGCTCGGGGAGAAACAAAACTCTGAATTACACTCTAAGACATGCTCCTTACTTACAGTTTTAGTCTCGTTTCTAGTCCAAATATTGACAAATATTGACAAGAAGCATTTTCTAGACAAGCAACAAATATTGTCTTGTTTTTGAGAAATAATGAGTGAAAAAATGAACTGTGTTTTTCCTTAAAACAAGCAAAATAATCTGTGGAATAATGTTATTTTAAAGCGAAAACTAGATTATCGCCCCGTTGGCAGATTACTTTGCTTGTTTTAAGGCACAGGTGTCAAACTCAGTTCCTGGAGTGCCGCAACCCTGCACAGTTTAGTTCCAACCCTGCTTCAACACACTTACCTGTAGGTTTCAAACAAGCCTGAAGGACTCAATTAGTTTGATCAGGTGTGCTTAATTAGGGTTGGAAATAAACTGTGCAGAGCTGCGGCCCTCCAGGAGCTGAGTTTGACACCTGTGTTTTAAGGTAAAACTCGCGTCATTTTCACTCATTATGTTTTTATTAGTGCTGGGCAAAGATTAATCACATCCAGAATAAAAGTTTGATTTGACATAATGTGTGTGTGCGTGCGTGTGTTATATATATTTATTGTGTATATGTGACACACACATACATAGAAACAAAACTATTTAGTTCCATAGATATATAAATATGTATATATAATATGTATCACATATATATATTTCATATCTAAATATAAATAAGCATTTTCTCAAGTTTCATTTTCGCATGTGTGTATTAATATACAGTGTACACACACACACACACATATATATATATATATTATGTCAAAACACATTTTGAATGCATGATTAATTTTTGCCCAGTTTTGTAGATGTTTGGACTATAAGCAAGACTAATCTCTAAGTAATAAAGTGTTTATTTCAGTGTTCTGGCGTTGATGATCAGCCCTCAGGGATCTCAGTGAAATATACAGCTTTTACCCCACAGAGAGATCTGCAGACGCCTGTATTTGCTTTTATTTTCTGCTTTAATATCATGTTGATCGGCAGGGTTTTTACGAGGAATACAACACTTCATCATCTGCTCCACCATCATGTGTTCAATCACGCAGAGGGAGCGTTACATCTGCAGTTCTTCTTATCTTTATTATTTTGAACATTATTATTATTATTTTAATCAGGGACTGGCTGTTACATTGTTTTCTCTCGGCTCTTGTAGTGCTGAAATGTGATGACGTATCAGTATTTGAGCTGAATATATATTTATATTTTATGCTTGAGGTGTTTGTGTGATCTCCTGCTCTCAGTGATTTCAAATGTGCTTCCTGTTCATCAATGCAGGGATGTGCTTTAAATGCCAGCCTCATTTCAAAGCATATAAACATACAAATAGAGTGTGTGTGTGTGTGCGTGCGTGCATGTGTGTGTGTGTGTATTTGCAGTGTTTATTTATTTTCTTGATGCATGTATGGTTTCCTTCTGCTTTGTGTTGTGAGATTTCTCTGATCATCTACAGGGAGCCGCTGAACTTTATAAAAGTGAAATATTGTGAATCAGTAAAGTAGAGGACTGCTGTTCTTGTTCTTTTCCTCAAGAATCCTCCCTCTGCTGTAAATATAAGAGTTGTTCATCTTGCAATAAATGCTCACAGACTGTAAGTGATGTTTGACCAGTCCTGCGAGTGCTCATTCATGTCAAATCACTGTGTTTTCTGTAGTGTTTAATACAACACTGATTACACTGTACAAACTGCAGGCTTCCACACAATTCATTCATGTTGTCCCAACTCAAGTCCATTAAGTTAACTTAATTCATTCACTTTCCTTCGGCTTAGTCTCTATTTCAGAGAGGTCCATCGCAGCATTGGAGGGTGGGCTGTCATGCTTCAATGACAGTCTGGATCCACTCCCTCCATCTGGGGTGGCAAGCGAGGTCTCAGACATGGAATCGGACATGATGGTCGTGGTCCAGGCTGCTTCGGCAGTGGGGTTGGAGATGCCTTGTCCCCCAGCTCCACCGCCGGACCAACTAGATGGGTGCTACATGGGGGTTAGAGAGGGGCAAACCCTCTAGGCCCCCCGTCCCCTTCTTCCCGGAGGTGCACAGTGAGCTCACGCAGAATTGGAGGGCACATTTCTCTGCCTGGTCTGTGTGCGCTTCTGCCCTTACCACCCTTGAAGGTTGATTTTTGCCCGCTTGGCACCTCTTCCTGACGGGGTCAGCCAAGGCTCCCGTCCAGAGCATGTAGGTTGTCTTCATCCCTCGGGGCCAGACCCTACACCGCTGCAGGCCAGGCCACCTCCGTCCTGCATGCCATCTACACTCGCACGGGCTCTACCATCCTGGTTAGCGCTGCCCAGCCCGTCGAAGTGGCTCATTCAGACAATCAGACTCGGCTATGCGAGTATGTAAGTTCACCAGATAGCCCCCCAAGTCCATGGGCGTGTATTATACGAGGGTCATTGCTCTCCTCCTGGTGAAGGATGCAATCGAGCCAGTCCCTCCAACCAAGCTCCACCAAGCTCGTGGAGCTTATTATCTCGACAACTGGCTGATTTTAGCTCTGTCGCAGAATCAATTGATTATGCACAGGGACAGGGCGCTCTGGCACCTCGACAAGTTGGGGCTTCGGGTCAAATGAGAAAAGAGCAAGCTCGCCCCGGTGCAGAGCATCTCTTTTCTCGGGTTGAAATCGATCACCATGATAGACCATGACAGGAGAACTGTGGTCCCACTGAAACTGAATTTAATATTCCGTTTCTAACTGTGTCACAACAGCTTTCAGTTCATGGGGACTTTAAGGTAAGTGGTTGCAAACAATTTCAACCGGAAGCTGCAACCGTTTTTATTTTCATTCCTAGAGAAACGGAATATTAAATGAGAAAACAGTGGGCGTGGCTTGTTTTTTCTACTGCGAGCTGATTGGATGTAGTCAAGTAGGCGTTTCATTCAGAAAGATGGGGAAAAGGGTTTGGGGAGAGTTATTACAACCTAACAGACTCCTCCTCCTCACCATTTCTGTATGTTGTCATGGCGATGACAGCTAGAGGGGCGTGGTTAAGTATGTTAGCCACGCCCAATATCTGATGTAATCTGACAACTGAACACAAACAGGAAGTGCATTTCCAGATTTTAATATTAGATTACAAGGACAAACTATTGTTTTGTTCTTAATGACATGCACAGATGAACTCCTGTTTGTAACTAAACTGCTTTTACTGTTTGAGCTGCAAATATAACATCAGTGCCATTTTAATAGCAGACACTTGTAACTAGTTTCAAACTAATTTTGAACACCCTGTCTTAAAAGACCTTAGAGATATAGAGATAAATGTAAAAAATCAATGCCAATTCATAGCACATTTTATTTAGCTTTGCATCAATGAGACGCAAACACACAAATCATATTGAAAATTGTTTGAATATAAAAGTGTACAAATCCATTTTTTAAACATAATCCCCATTGTATAATGTTAGATCTGACTCCAGAGTGTGTTACTGCTATTATAAAATCATAATATTTTACTGCAAATCATAATGTGACATCTCAGCCAGAGTGTGTTTTTATTAACCCAGACTATGGGCTCTTGGGGCTAAATTTTTACCCTTGTTTGAAAGAAAACTGCATTTTCTGTTTGTGCTGCAAATATAACATCAATGTCATTTAATAGCAGACACTTGTAACTACTTTCAGTCCAATTTTGAACACCCTGGCTTAAAAGACCTTAGAGATATAGAGAGAAATGTAAGAAATCAATGCCATTTAATAGCACATTTTAACGCCATGAAATAGCACATTTTATTCAGCTTTGCATGCCAGAGACACACACACACACCAATTATACTGAAAACTGTTGAATAAAACGCTTTCAAATCCATTTTTAAACATAATTCCCATTATAGATCTGACTCGAGTGTGTTTACTACTCCAGACTATGGGCTGAAGTATAACACTTCACTCCTGTTTGACACTAAACTGTGCATTTTCTGTTTGAGATGCAAAGATAACATCGATGCCAATTAATAACAGACACTCCTAACTAGTTTCAATCCAATTTTAAACACACTGTCTTAAAAGACATCAGAGATATAGAGAGAAATGTATGCGTCCCGGCGTGTGTGTGATCTGATGCCCGCCCCCCCACTGCCCCTTTATCAGTCGCAGGACTGACCCACACCGGCACTGGGCACCGTATCGAGGAGAGGACAGGAGCCATGGTCGTGTTCTCAGCACTGCATTTACTCTATTTCTTACTGTTTCTAACATCCACACTCGCCCAGGTAAGATGCGCTTTCTGTGGAAAATTCACTCTAACTTGCAGCTCAATGCTCGGGCACCGCTATAGTTCATTTATTGTGGTAAATATAGTTTTATATTCGCACTTTCGGCACTTCAGCGAACTGTAAACAGGTAAATCATATGATCAGCCAATGAATATCAGAGTACAACACTGCTGACAGTCGGTGACATAGTGCTGATGTCGTTTTGAAGTCATTCTTACATGCGATTTCACACACAATATTCAACAATATCATCTCATAACTCATAACAGTCCCACATTATTATTATTATTCATCTGTATTCGCCTTTTTATATTCTGCTTTACTGTTTTATGTCTGAATGTGCGAATATAAAACCAACTTTACCTTAAATTAAAGTGACTTGCAGGCTTGGAATTGCTGTTTATGTGGGAATATTACCTCACATTGATGAAATATGAACATTTATTAAATGTATTTTAGTTTGTTTTTGCTTTGTTTGCATGCATAAAACTGGGAAGCCTTCAAATATGACTTGTGTTGGTGTAAATGCGAATTAAACTCTTACATGACTGTTTATTTATTTATTTTTAGGTATAAATCTGGCCGAGTTGAATCGAGTTATAGCTACTTCAATGTCCCTTTCTGGAAATTCCTGCACATATAACAAAATAAACAAACATTTAAATGAGTGCTAATTAAAATACCCTAAATAAATGTATTAATTACGTAATAAATATAAATATCAGGTAACCAGGTTAAAACTTTTTAATGTAATGTGATTGTCGGACAATGGCTTTCTTTGTGAGGACGCTGTTATGTGCATTCCTGCTTTATGAGCTGAGACCTGAGGAGTTTATTTGAGGGACTTTACAAGTATTATTATTTATTATTTTATTTTATCTTGAATATGTAAAGCAGAGGCCGGGTCCGCGCGGTGCTCCTGGGCTGCCGGGGCCACCAGGACCCCCAGGGAAAGATGGCATCGATGTGAGTACATCCATAAAATCCCATTTCCATTTATCTTTCATTCAATTGATTTATTTGTTACTTGTTTCAAAGACAAATGAATGCATTTATGTGATGTTTTAAACAATGCCAGACATGTTTATGAGAGAAATACATGTGCAATATTTATTCTTGTTCAATTATTTCTCAACAAACTTTCACAGTATTTCCTCTAATATTTGTTCTTCTGGAGAAAGTCTTATTTGTTTTATTTCATCTAGAATAAAAGCAGTTCTTAATTGTTTTAAAGCCATTTTAAGGTCAATATTATTCGCCCCCTTCAGCAATATTAGTGTTGGATTGTCTCCAGAACAAACCACTGTTATACAATGACTTGCCTAATTACCCTAACTTTACCCTAATTAACCTAGTTAAGCTTTTAAATGTCACTTTAAGCTGAATACTAGTAAATATCTAGTCTAATATTATGTGCTGTCATCATGGCAAAGATAGAAGAAGTCAGTTATTACCAGTAATTGGTAATTAAAACTACTTAGAAATGTAAAACTCTTCTCTCCGTTAAACAGAAATTGGGGAAAAATACATATAAATGAGTTATATATATATATATACATACAGCAAGTATGTACTGGAATGTTTAAGCAGGCAGTGTTGTTGCAAGCTATGAGGAGAAACGGTGAGGAATTTCGGCATGTAAACGGTGAAAGCGGTGAATGTTTCCTCAGTAAACGAGAGTCAGGTTTAGTGCGGGTGACAGAGAGCCCATTCATTCAGCCTCAGATCAAACACTGCGTCTACAGTTCCCGAAACCCCCTCCTGAACACTCAGATATTCACCACCGAGAGCCAAAGAGCGTAGAAAACTCGAGATGTATTTGCTGTTGATCCACACTGTTAAAAATATCCCTAAAATAGCAGCTTTCTGTATTTTGTGATTCATGTTTCATGCATTTATTTCTGCTTTTGAATTGCATTATGGGATCTTGATCTGTCTTCTAACTTTTAACATTGAAAAGTTGTCAAAAGTGACCTATTAAGTGCTTTATTGTGTGTGTTGGTGTTGTATATTACACTACAGAAACCTTGTAATAAACTGCAGCACATTTTCTGTTATTCTACACACTTATTTCTCTAGATATTATCTCTTATATTATTTCAAACCACTAAAATGTCAATAAAAGTCACTTTGTTAAACTGTAGAGTTGAATTTACATCATCAGAAGCGGACAGAGCAGAGATCAACATCCCATAATGCAGTTCACCACCTCAAATAAACATTTAAAACACAGAAACTGTTCATTAACAGATATTGTTTACAGTGTAGTCGTCATTTATCAGATCAGGTTTGATTATTAAACTCAGTGATTGTGTTGTTTTTCTCCTGCACAGGGTAAAGCAGGCCCTGCTGGACTTCCCGGAAAGCCTGTGAGTAAATCTTCTGATGAAAACATTGTCCTTCTCGAACCAGCGAACTCGAACCAGCGACCTTCTTGCTGTAAGGCCACAGTGCTAACCACTGAGCCACCGTGCCGCCCTGGCCAATAACAGTAGCAGTTATATCTATCTACTTACGAATCATTGCACAAAAATGAAAATCGTAGAAGTCATGCTTCAATGAAAAGGCTCAGTGGTTAGCACTGTGGCCTCACAGCAAGAAGGTCACTGGTTCGAGTCTCGGCTGGGTCAGTTGGCGTTTCTGTGTGGAGTTTGCATGTTCTCCCCGTGTTGGCGTGGGTTTCCTCCGGGTGCTCCGGTTTCCCCCACAGTCCAAACACATGCGCTATAGGGGAATTGATGAACTAAATTGGTCATAGTGTATGAGTGTGTATGGGTGTTTCCCAGTGATGGGTTGCAGCTGGAAGGGCATCCGCTGCGTAAAACATATGATGGATAAGTTGGTGGTTCATTCCGCTGTGGTGACCCCTGATTAATAAAGGGACTAAGCCGAAAGAAAATGAATGAATAGTAGTCTACGGTGTGTTATATTTACTATTTACTAGGCCTATGTGTGTGACATAATACACACTAATATACAAACATTTCTGGCTGGTGATTAAAAATAGGAGAAAAAGCACTGTTTTACCTTGATAAATAATCATTAAAAAAATCAAGCAAAAATTAGTGCGCTCCACCAGCCGAAATCATGTCGCGCACACACAAAGCTAACCTCCGCCAACTCTGCGATGACGTCACGTTCGCCATGCGGACTCTAGCGAACGCTATCAGCCTTAATCTTGTTTTCACTTTGATGTAAGTTTATTACATTTACCCCATTGTCAGATTATTTAGCTTGTTTTAAATAAAAACTCACTTAATTTTGACTCATTATTTCTGAAAACAAGACAATGGGCTCTATTTTAACGATGTAGGCACAAAGTCTAAAGTGCATGGTGGAAAAAAATTTAGGGCGTGTCCGAATCCTTTAATTGTCCTTTAATGGTTTTCACACATCCTGTGTGTATTCAGCAATGTGTAAGTGTTTGGACCTGCATAGGTGCATAAATAACGCGCTCTGCGCTGGACTTTAGAGCAGCTTATAGTTGGTCAATGGAGCGGTCTATTTCAGTTCCTCAAAATAGCAACGCACCAACAATGCGCCTTAACACACCTCCTTTATAGACCAGCACACCCATGAGTCCACAGAGTGGCCAAATGGATTTACTATTTAAACAACGTGATGCAAAACGTGAAAATTACTGTTGTGCTGGTCTGAAAATAGCAACAAATCAAGCCAAACACGTCTTACGCCTTATTGCGCCGGGTGTATGATAGGCCCAATATGTTTTGCATGTCTAGAAAATGCTTCTTGATTTAAGAATTTGTAGATATTTGGACTAGAAACATGACTAAAACTTTAAGTAATAAAGCCTTTTTTGCAGTGTGTGTAGAATAAGATGATACTTCATAAGTGCTAATAAACAGTTCATATCTCAATAATACTCAGGTAATCAACCAGTAGTTAATAGTGTGAATTATTACTTAATAGGACTGCACAATATATCATTTCAGCATCGCTATCACAATGTACACATTCAATTCAAGTCATGTTTATTTCTATTAGCGCTTTTACAATGTAGATTGTGTCAAAGCAGCTGAACATAGTTCTAGTAGAGTCCAGATTTCAGAGTTGAAGTTCAGTTTAGTTTAGTTCAGTGTGGTTTAAATTGCACTGCTGAAAGTTCAAACACATCCGCAATAGTCACATCATGGCATGCCCAATGTCCAGTTATGCTTATAGTTGATCAGGTACAATAGTTTGTCATTGCAAAGTTCATCCATAACGCAGTGAAAGTTTATCATTTGCATGTTTTTAGACCTGTGATAATTATTAGGCATTTCAAGAGAGCTTAAAAGCACAAGCAATTCCAATGTTTGATGTTTTAGATTACTAATATTATTTAGATTCAGTTATTTCTACAATAGGGCAACATGGTGGCTCAGTGGTTAGCACTGTGGCCTCACAACAAGAAGGTCGCTGGTTCGAGTCCCGCCTGTGTCATTGGCGTTTCTGTGTGGAGTTTGCATGTTCTCCCCGTGTTGGCGTGGGTTTCCTCCGGGTGCTCCGGTTTCCCCCACAGTCCAAACACATGCGCTATAGGGGAATTGATGAACTAAATTGGCTGTAGTGTATGAGTGTGTGTGTGTGTGTGTGTGTGTGTGAATGAGTACTGGGTTGCGGCTGGAAGGGCATCCGCTGTGTAAAACATATGCTGGAATAGTTGGTGGTTCATTCCGCTGTGGCGACCCCTGATGAATAAGGGAGTAAGCTAAAGAAAAATGAATGAATGTATTTTCTACAATAAATATACAGTGATATTTTGCATTTAATTATTTTATTCCTGTGTCTGAATACTATAGGAATTCTCTAAAAATCATAAAAGCACTGATTAATTATTACTTTTGTATTTATCTACGCTTGCAATTTGATTGTGTGTTATGCAGAATAATCCTAATACAATCCTAATAATCCACGAAATACAGAAAACTGCCAATATACAGATATTTTTAACAGTGTAGATTCAGCACTGTATGAGACATGATTTAACTACTGTAAATCATTCATTATAAACGTGCAGCATGTTTTTAAAGCTGGTTCTGAGATGCATTAATAAGATGTGTAACCTATGCACAGATCATGTTTCGTAAGATGACTTTAAAACTCTTTGTTTTGTGTCTGAAGGGTCCGAAAGGAAAAGCAGGTAAAGCAGGCGCTGCTGGAAGCCCAGGACTGCCAGGCCTGCCCGGTGTGGATGTAAGTCAACAATGGAGGATTTTTCCCAATCTGGGACCATTTAATTGTGTAAATGAAATCATTTATGCATTAAAAACTGCCTGAAAATCCTCTTCCATAGGGTTTGACTGGTCCAGACGGTCCCGCTGGCAAGGATGGACCACCAGGAGCATCAGTAAGTCGTTTTTTAACCCATTTTTTTAACTGTCTTCATCACATTTGCAATTAAATCCTAATCTAATCATGCCAGACTATATGTCGTTGGAAAAATGTAAGAGTAATCTATTAAAACACATTTACTGTCACTCTACAGCCCGTGGGAGACTTTACGGTTACATTTTAAAGCATAGTATTATAGTCTAAACATAACGCAATTGTGACAAACTATACATCATTTAAAAGAGTAACATTTCTAGTTTTTATATCTGGTGATTGATTTGTAATAGATATTACTGAGCAACAGTTATTTATCAATTTGCCATAAGAATACTCAGAGTGGTAAAGCATTACTTTGCTACAGCAATCCACATTTCTGATGCTTTCAGATGTTTTTAGAGGCTAAATTCAAATCAAATACCACCAAACTGCACATAATACTTAAGAATCTGATGTCTACTTTACAAATATTGTTAATAGTATGAACAAATATGGTTCATTTTCCTGAAAACTTAGGGGACGCCCTTATATGGTCAACTGACCTGGTGGTCATGTCTGGTACTGCAGGACTGAAAACAACATTATGTTGTGCTCATCCAGAAAATGCTTCTTGATTTAAGACTATTTAGATATTTGGACTAGAAACAAGACGTAATAAAGCATTGTGGTTTATTGGTTTTAACATACCAGCAATAGAAGGCAAAACATTTGCAGTGAATTAAAAACCATTATATTTAACCATACCACCAAAATAAAACCATCACGAAGCCTCTTTCTGTCAGTAGCTCTTCCGTAATGATGATTGTGAAGTGCATTTGGTGTCCTCCACATATTGTGGGCTAAAGCCGTCTCTTAGGCCAGATTAATGAGGTTCAGGTGACTTTACACGAATCTCTGCTTCTCCTTAATCCCGCCTGGAATGTGAACTCGTCCCACCACAGGTTTGATTTTAATTAGTCTTCAGGAATAAGCAGCAATCAGGATAAGTCTGTGTGACTGGGAATGTCATGTGATAAGATTGGAGATAATAAAGTGTGGTATTTATGTGCAATATTAGAGTCATCTATTCCACTGCTCTGTTTTACACTGCAAAAAGTTTTAAAGCGAAAACTAGATTATTCTGCTTCCCCCATTGGCAGATTATTGTGCTTGTTTTAAGGAAAAACTCACTTCATTTTGACTCATTATTCCTGAAAACAAGACGACATTTTGTGCTTGTCTAGAAAATGCTTCTTGATGTAAGAGTTTTGAGATATTTGGACTAGAAACAAGACACAAACTCTGAGAAAGAAAAGTATTTTTTGCAGTGATTAGGAAGTTGTGACAAATATCTGCATTTCTTCACTGTGGTATTATGCACTTTATTATAACACATTTGAAAAATGTGCTCTGAAAAACATAATGCCAGACGGTTGTTATTTAACCCTTTAATTTTTGGCTCCACTTTAGACACAGGTGAGTGTGCTTGACAAACCACCTGTAGGAAACACACTCTTTCATCTCTCTGACACTTTAACACACACTTGCTCCAGTTTTACACATTTGCACCAGACACTTTCTTACAATCACTCCATATATATTTAAACAAACACAAAAATAAAAAACATTTATGAAGTGTGATTTATGTGCATTTATGAAGTGATTTTGACACAGGTGAGTGTATTCGACAAACGACCTGTAGAAACACTCTCTCTCCATATGCACCAGACACTTTCTTAATCACTCCGTATCTTCTAGAAAAAAACATGCATTTCTTTATTCAAAAGCAATAAATTCTCCGAGCACAAACAGCTCCTTTGTATAATCAGCTCTTCTTGTGTGTGTGTTGCCTCTTCTTGTTGAATCACTGAGTGCCTCCTCCACTGTAAGTTGACAAAAGCATCTACTAAATGAGTAATGTAGTAATAATAATGATATGAGGGAGTTATTGTCAGTGCTGCAGAGTGACTAGTCGGGACACTTTCAGTTGGCTGTAATGAATGAAAGACTGTTTGCCATCAGTTTAACATCAGAGACTTCTTTCTTCTTCTTATTTGTTTGCTGTTGTAGGGTGACTCCGGACCCCCAGGACCCGATGGACCGCCTGTATGTGCCAAGCATCAGTAAATCCACAGTAAACACAGTCATATATCATATTTAATATTCAACCGATTTACAACCGCACACGATTAAATGTCACGTCTGGAAACTCTAGTGCTGTATCTGAAATCTTCCCTACAGTAGTCCACTTGAAGCAGTGAACTGGAGCACTACTGAGTGCACTGAAGGGATGCCCTTTCCTTTGTGTTTTGCCGCTTGATAAATCCCTGAGACAGATTATATTTTCAGCTTCAGAAATAGTCGAGCATCTGGGAACCTTTGGCATACTCTTATTAACATACTACAGTTTGGGATGCACTAAATTTATTTTTGGATACTATATTTAGGACAGGCGACGCGGTGGCGCAGTAGGTAGCACGTTCGCCTCACAGCAAGAAGGTCGCTGGTTCGAGTCCCGGCTGGGTCAGTTGGCATTTCTGTGTGGAGTTTGCATGTTCTCCCTGTGTTGGCGTGGGTTTCCTCCGGGTGCTCCGGTTTCCCCCACAAGTCCAAAGACATGTGCTATAGGGGGATTGGGTAAGCTAAAATTGTCCGTAGTGTATGTGTGTGAATGAGTGTGTATGAATGTTTCCCAGTGATGGGTTGCAGCTGGAAGGGCATCCGCTGCGTAAAACATATGCTGGATAAGTTGGCGGTTCATCCCGCTGTGGCGACCCCTGATTAATAAAGGGACTAAGCCGAAAAGAAAATGAATGAATGAATGAATATTTAGGACAGATAGTATGCGAATTGGGACGCAGTAACTGTGATAGTTATTTAACACACTGTCTGTTAGATTCAATCACTCTCATCACTCTGTTCCTACTCTCACCTATGGTCATGAGCTTTGGGTCATGACCGAAAGGACAAGATCTCGTATACAAGCGGCCGAAATGAGTTTCCTTCGCAGGGCGCACCCTTATAGATAGGGTGAGGAGCTCTGTCACCCGGGAGGAGCTCGGAGTAGAGCCGCTGCTCCTCCACATAGAGAGAAGTTAGCTGAGGTGGCTCGGGCATCTGTTTCGGATGCCTCCTGGACGCCTACCTAGGGAGGTGTTCCAGGCATGTCCCACCGGGAGGAGGCCTCGGGGAAGACCCAGGACACGCTGGAGGGACTATGTCTCTCGGCTGGCCTGGGAACGCCTCGGGATCCCCCCAGAGGAGCTGGAGGAAGTGTCTGGGGAGAGGGAAGTCTGGGGTTCTCTCCTAAGACTGCTGCCCCCGCGACCCGGCCCCGGAAAAGCGGATGAAAATGAATGAATGAATGAATGAATGTCTGTTAGATATCTGTCATGTATACAAACGTTACTTTAAATAATATTTTATTTTGAAACTCACACTGATGGGATTGCATTTGAGGCGCCCTCTTGTGGTCAGATGCGGAAATTAATTTGGTGCATGAACTCTCGCTGTGCTTTATGAGTATTTTCTAGCTGTTGTGTGTACATGGGTTGTACACTCTTTATTGCAGTGCATTGTGGGATTGATTGAGTGCATTTTTACTATGGTTTTGGACACCACTAGAAATGGCTGCGCTCTCAAATAGTGCACTATTAAGGGTATAGGGGCGATTTTAGCAACCCTGCTCATGATTCCAGAGCTCTAGATAATTTGGTTCTTCAAATTTGTGAATCAGATTAAAATATCAGAATTAATTGTGCCAGTGGTGCGTCACGGTGGCGTAGTGGGTAGCAGGATCTCCTCACAGCAAGAAGGTCGTCGGTTCGAGCCTCGGCTATGTCAGTTGGCATTTCTGTGTGGAGTTTGCATGTTCTCCCCGTGTTGGCGTGGGTTTCCTCCGGGTGCTCCGGTTTCCCCCACAGTCCAAACACATGTGCTATAGGGGAATTGATCAACTAAATTGGCCATAGTGTATGAGTGTGAATGCAAGAGTGTATGGCTGTGTAAAACATATGCTGGATAAGTTGGCGGTTCATTCCGCTGTGGTGACCCCTGATTAATAAAGGGACTAAGCCGAAAAGAATTGTGCCAGTGTTTATTTTAGGGCCTGATCTATTGATCCTCGAGATCCTAATCAGGAGTGCTGTGATTGGCTGGTGGCGACAAAACGGCATAATGACATCAGCTAATTAATATTCACATATCAGTCATGTGAGCAAAATCACTTAAAAGTTCCAGCACATAAAAGGGTTATGGATATATTATAGAATACGCAGAGTCACTTTTCAGCATTTGTAGCTTTAGTTCAGGCTCACGCTTTCATGTGCAGTTTATTTATTTCATTTTAGCTGTGAGTGGATTTGCTTTACGTTACGTTTTTTAATCCCACTATATAAGGCTTAAATTACTATGTAAATTTATTTAAATTAATTTTGAGAGGTGGTCTGCATCAAGCCACACACTTATTAGCTAAAAATTTAACACTCAAATTTACATTACTAAAAAATAATTTTTTATATAATTATTTCTCCACAAATAAATCTCTTGATGCGTATATTGGCCTTGCCTATTATCATACACTCTGAAATAGAGGCACAAAAGCTTTCTTAATGTACGTGATTATACCTAAAATCTCCATATTGCTGACTTAAAGGTATATATTAGTACCTAAAGTATGAATATTAGTCTCTAAACGTACAAAAGTATAACACTATGCATACGTAATGCTGCATGATTCTGGAAAAGAATGCGCTGTTGTTGTCGAGTATTGCGATACCGATATTTCTTGTGATATAACGTGCCTAAAGAAATGCTACTTTTATTTATACGTTTAATAATCATAATAAAGTAAGCAAGTAATGTATAGTTTTATGATCTAATGAAATCTAATAAGGCTAATAAAAAGTGTCAAGGTGCAAATATTTAGACAACAAAACAGCCAATAGCATAGCAGCGCCAACTGAATATAGTGAGGCCTCGCCTAATTGGGCAAATTTGGATAAACATGTAATTTTGTTTTATTTTATTTAGCTTTGCTCTGTTCTTTTCTTTTACTTTACTCTGTTTTAGTTTTGTTTTGATTATTTTTTTATATGAAATGTTATTTTATTGTTATTTTTAGATTAGTTCAGTTTTGTTTACTTCAGTTTTGTTTAATTTAGTTTTGTTTAATTTTGTTTACTTTAATTTAGTTTACTTTTGTTTACTTTAGTTTTGTTTAATTTAGTTTACTTTTTTTGTTTAATTTAGTTTAATTTTGTTTACTTTAGTTTTGTTTAATTTAGTTTACTTTTGTTTACTTTAGTTTTGTTTAATTTAGTTTACTTTTGTTTACTTTAGTTTTGTTTAATTTAGTTTACTTTAGTTTTGTTTAATTTAGTTTACTTTTGTTTACTTTAGTTTTGTTTACTTTAATTTTGTTTAATTTTGTTTACTTTAGTTTAATTTAGTTTACTTTTGTTTACTTTAGTTTTGTTTATTTTAGTTTACTTTTGTTTACTTTAGTTTTGTTTAATTTAGTTTACTTTTGTTTACTTTAGTTTTGTTTACTTTAGTTTACTTTAGTTTAGTTTACTTTAGTTTAGTTTAATTTTGTTTTGTTTAATTTTGTTTACTTTAGTTTACTTTAGTTTTGTTTAATTTAGTTTAATTTTGTTTACTTTAGTTTTGTTTACTTTTGTTTACTTTAGTTTAGTTTACTTTAGTTTTGTTTAATTTTGTTTACTTTAGTTTTGTTTACTTTAGTTTTGTTTACTTTAGTTTTGTTTACTTTAGTTTAGTTTACTTTAGTTTTGTTTACTATAGTTTTGTTTAATTTAGTTTACTTTAGTTTTGTTTAATTTTGTTTACTTTAGTTTTGTTTAATTTTGTTTACTTTTGTTTACTTTAGTTTTGTTTACTTTAGTTTAGTTTACTTTAGTTTTGTTTAATTTTGTTTACTTTAGTTTTGTTTAATTTAGTTTTGTTTAATTTAGTTTACTTTTGTTTACTTTAGTTTTGTTTACTTTAGTTTACTTTTGTTTACTTTAGTTTTGTTTAGTTCAGTTTTGTTTAATTTAGTTTTGTTTAATTTAGTTTTGTTTAATTTAGTTTTGTTTAATTTAGTTTTGTTTAATTTAGTTTTGTTTACTTTAGTTTTGTTTAATTTTGTTTACTTTAGTTTTGTTTACTTTAGTTTTGTTTAATTTAGTTTACTTTTGTTTACTTTAGTTTACTTTAGTTTTGTTTAATTTAGTTTACTTTAGTTTTGTTTAATTTAGTTTACTTTTGTTTACTTTAGTTTTGTTTAATTTAGTTTACTTTTGTTTACTTTTGTTTACTTTAGTTTACTTTAGTTTACTTTAGTTTTGTTTACTTTAGTTTTGTTTAGTTCAGTTTTGTTTACTTTAGTTTTGTTTAGTTCAGTTTTGTTTACTTTAGTTTTGTTTAATTTAGTTTTGTTTAATTTAGTTTTGTTTAATT
>CAIGQV010019158.1:5590068-5601750 GCA_903798115.1 Danio jaintianensis
TATACAATGACTTGCCTAATTACCCTAACTTTACCCTAATTAACCTAAAAAAATCTTCTTTGCGTTAAACAGAAATTGGGGAAAGAATATACAGGGACTTCAACTGTATATAGACATACGCATTACTGATTAGTGTTCAACAGTCTGTATTGGCCAAAGGAAAACATTTCTAATAACCTCCAAGTATAACAACACGAACAGAAACAAACAAACACATCCACATTTAATGATTCATTTTTGTTTAATCCCAAATACAATGAAAACAGAGCTCTTTTTTCATTACAATTCAATTCATCTTTATTTCTATCGCGCTTTTTAACAATGCAGATTGTGTCAAAGCAGCTTCTTAACATAGATTAACATAGAAAAGAGAATAAAAGAAATTATATTTCAGATTGTGGAAGATTCCAGACACTCAGGCAGCAGGAGAGCAGTGTAAATGCTGGAGTAGATCTATATAAATGAATACCGATTGAGTTCAGTTTAGTGTAAATGTCACTGTATATTCAGTGTAGTTCAGATCAGTGTCAAAATCTGGGAAGAATCACAAAATACGGAAAACTGCTCATTTCAGGATATTTTTTTACAGTGTGGTGACCTCTGCTGGAGTGTTTCCCAAACAGCTACGGAATTACCATAGTATGATGCACAGTTGGAGAATCTGACTAGCACCTAGAACTGTTATTAGCAAGATAAAACTAATTTAAGATTAAGACATCATATCTGCTAATTTAACAGCTTGAGATGAAGATAATGTGGCATTATTTCTGTAAATATTGAAGATGGCATCTTTGCATTTTAAGGGGTGTTCATAAGACTGTCATGAAGCCTTTATAATTATCATATGACACATGATTCAAAATAATCTGCCAAGTGGGGTAAGCTAAATAATCCAGCTTTTGCTTTGACATACGATTATTCTCTCTAAGCCCATTGGCAGATTATTTTGCTTGTTTTAAGGAAAAACATTTCTGAATGAAAATAAGACAATATGTTTTGCTTATCTAGAAAATGCTTCCTGATTTAGGAATTTGTAGATATTTGGATTAGAAACAAGACAAAAACTCTAAGTAAGAAATCATTGTTTGCAGTGTGAGCTTTGGTTTTAATGCTCTTTTACTCTCTCAGGGTCCAGGTGGAGCTGGAGGACCTAAAGGAGACATGGTAGGATGCAGATGATGATGTGATGGAGAAAATGATCAGTCGTGTGTTTTGTGTAGTGATTTAGTGTGTGTTTGTGTGTATCAGGGAGTTGCTGGAAGTGATGGCTTGCCGGGAGAAAACGGAGAGCCTGTATGTAAACCAGTCAGATATATAAGCACAGTCATGTGTCATACACTAATGCTAATGTCTTCTGTTTATATCCACTCGACTCAAACATGTTCAATATATTAAAGGTTTTCTCTTATCTCAGGGTCCGTATGGTCCTGTCGGACAGAAGGGAGAGGTGAGATCACATTTATCAATTCAATAATAATCTGTATTTTCAAATGCTTTTGACACTGAAGACATTTATGACTTATATTGTACTACTGCCATGTTTATCCTCCCTGCTATAGCCTGGTAAACATGGGGAACTCGGATCTAAAGGAGTTGTAGGACCCCAAGGAGAGACCGGAGGTAGAGGAGTGCCCGGAAAACCAGGACTGATGGGACTGCAGGGAGAACAGGGCTTCCCGGGGGTCGCCGGAAAAACAGGAGTTCCTGTAAGTCAATGCCTGACAATATACAGTCACCCCAAAATTACTCATTACATAGACTTTAAATTAGTTTTATTCAACCAGCAAGGTTTTATTTTGACACAAATGACACAGGCTTCTCGCAAAAGATAATAAGATGATGACTATGTCGCCACTGGCTTGCGTGGTTCGGGACCTGTAGAGCTGCGCATGGATGGATTTCCTCTTCAGTGTTTGGACTCTCAGCAGTGAAAATTAAACCACACTGAACTAAACTGAACTTAAACTCTATAAACTGAACGGACACCATTCCAATTCACTATAATCTTCTATGTGAAGCTGCTTTGACACAATCTACATTGTAAAAGCGCTATAGAAATAAAGATGAATTGAATTGAATGATGTATAATAAGAGGCAATAATGTTTAAATGTGATTTTCTCCATATTGTGACGCAGTTCCTAGAGAAACGGAATATTAATTGAGAAAACAGTGGGCGTGGCTTGTTTTTTCTACTGCGAGCTGATTGGATGTAGTAAAGTAGGCGTTTCATTCAGAAAGATGGGGAAAGGGGTTTGGGGAGAGTTATTACAACCTAACAGACTCCTCCTCCTCACCATTACTGTTTGTTGTCATAGTGACAGCTGGAGGGGCGTGGTTAGGTATGTTAGCTCCGCCCAATACCTCAGACAGAGCTAATCTGAGGATTAAACTGAACACAAACAGGCATTTCCAGATTTCAATTCAAGATTACAAGGGCAAACTATTGTTTTGTTCTTAATGACATGCACAGATGAACTGTTCAGCACAAAACTAGCAATGAGAGCTAACAACATCAATATGGTTAGTTTGGATTTCATGTGTACTTTAAGTCTAGATATAAGAATAATTCAGGGCTTGACTGTACATGTGTGTGTCTTTGTAGTGATTTTGATGGTTATTATTGCTGTGATTGTGTTGCAGGGCAAACTGGTGAGCGAGCAGCACATCAGGGAACTGTGTGGATCAATGATTGATGGTATGAGCTGAGTTACACTCCTACACTGTAAAACAACCTTAGTTGACTTTACTTAAAAAAATAGAGTAAACTTGTTGCCTTATAATTATTAAGTAAACAAACTATGCATAATTATAAAAGTTAAGTCAATGGGTTTACTGACTTTAAGTAAAATCAACTGGTTGCTTTTAAGGCAATGGGTTTACTCACATTTTACAGTGTAGAGTTACCAATTTAAGAGGATCTTCATGATGCGGTTTGTGCTGTCTTCAGATCAGATAGCTCAGCTTGCCGCTAACCTGAGAAGACCTCTGGCTCCTGGGGCTGTGGGACGTCCTGGACCCTCTGGGCCTCCTGGAGAGCAAGGAGAAGTGGGATCTATTGGCCACCCTGGATCTCTGGGCCCACCGGGATATAGAGGACTGCCTGGAGATCTGGGTGATCCTGGTCCTAGAGGTGAGTTTATTTGTCACATACATCAAATTTGCTCACTGAGTCCAATGCATATTAATTAATGTGTTGCAAAAAACTCATTCATTCATTAGGGTATTCATTAAATTATTTGTATTGTTAGGTAATGAAAACACTGATCATTGCTGGTTTATATCAGCTCATTTTTCTTAAACAACACTAACATACAGCTTCTGATTTGAATAGTGTACAGTAAATGTTGAAATGGAGTCAGATTGAGCAGATTGTTAGTTTGTGTTGATGATGTTGATAATGAAAAGAGCATAGAGGTGATTCTGCAAGATTTATTGTGGGATCTACCAATTCTATGCACTTTATTTCTTTAAAAACAATTGCTATTAACTTTATGAACCTTGGAACAACCTGAAATCCTTACAGTAATTATTAATAACTGTATATATACTGTTAATTCTGCAGGGGATGTCGGTGAGACAGGTGATAAGGGGCCGATTGGTAAAGCAGTTGAAGGGCCCATTGGAGACCAGGGTGACCACGGTACGTATGGTCTTTATGTAATAACTACATTAAGTACAAAAATATATCGCCAACCTGATTTCACCAAGTAGGACCTGATCCTGGATTCACATCTATGTTGATCCTGGAACAACATTCCAATCAGCCAATCAGAATTAAGGGATACCGTTTATGTTAAGTTAAGGCTTACGGCTAGGTTTTTGCTCTACTACATGATTGTTATCCCTCTGATTTTGGGAATAATTTACAGTTATGCTTGGGTTTAGGGGTAGGGAACAGGTATAGATTACATTTTCCAACAAAAATGATGTTCCAGGATCAACATAGATGTTAACCCAGGATCATCGCATCGTACTTGGCAAAATCATGACGTGCAAATATACATACAGGGGTGTGAATAAGTGTTTGCCCCTTACTGATTTCTTATTTTTCTGCATGTTTGTCACACTTTAATGTTTCAGATCATCAAATAAATATTAGTCAAAGATAACACAAGTAAACACATCATGCAGTTTTGAAATAAAGGTTTTTATTAATAAGGGGAAACAAAATGCAGAACTACATAGCGGTGTGTGAAAGAATGTCTTCCCCCTGTTAAAACATAACTCTGGTTTTTCACACCTGAGTTCAGTTTATCCAGCCAAACCCAGACCTGATTACTGCCACACCTGTTCACAATCACAAAATCACTTAAATACAAAGTGAAGTAGACCAAAAGATCCTCAAAAGCTAGACATCATGCCGAGACCCAAAGAAATTTTATTTTGTTTTTCCTTAATAATAAAAACCTTCATTTAAAAACTGCATCATGTGTTTACTTACATGCGTGCTTCGTCTAAAACTCCACATCTATAATCCTCTTAGTCTATGCTGACATTATCTTCAGCAGCTCAAACACTCTAATGGCTAATGAACAGACGACTGCTTCTCACTCAGGGCTGCTGTTTATGCTAATGAGGGAGAGATGGCCACTAGTGGGCGGGGCTTTCCCCCTCTGATGACACGTACAAAGGGAGAATGTCAATCAAAGTGTTTCTGCATCAAGTCTGATTATAACAAACACAATTAATTCATGTTCACCATTAGAGGCTGGAGATATTCACACACTGCTGACACACACACTACTTGTGTTTAAAAGTGATTTGTACTTTAAGTAATGTTAGTATGATGCTTTGTGTTCATCAGGTCTGCCTGGTGTGGATGGCATCATTAAAGATGGCCGTGACGGAGCTCCTGGAGACCCGGGAGAGTCCGGAGAGCCAGGTAGAAGCGGCCGACCGGGACACCAGGGCTCGCCGGGAATCTGCGACACATCGGCGTGCCAGGGCGCCGCGGTTCACGGGAAATCCTCCAATCCCAAGAACCATTAACCAAAATAATAGCAATTCCAGGAATGCTTTTGGAGGAAAAAATAGAACTGAAGAAGAGTCGGTGGATCCCGATCAGCACTGCAGATCCAAGCAGATGCTGATTCAGAGGAGTCTTCAAGAGCTTTCATTCAAGAGCGTCAAAATGTGTAGATACAACCAAAGACTGATTCATCACACTGTTTTGATGTAAAAGAAATATATGTACTTATATTTCAGTCATCAACAACATGGTTAGGAGTGTCTTTGTACAGCACAATTGAAAAGTGTAATGAAGTGCAACTCTGAGCTTCATGAAGGATTTTACGGTGTCTACACTGCAAAATATTCTTTATTACCTTTAGTTTTTGTCTTGTTTATAGTCTAAATAACCAAAAATTATTAAATCAAGAAGCATTTTATAGACAAGTAACAAATATAGTCTTGTTTTCAGAACTAATGAGTCAAAATGAAGTGAGTTTTTCCTTAAAACAAGCAAAATAATCTACCAAGGGGGGAAGCTAAGTGTTATTTCAAAGCGAAAATTAAATTATTTTGCTTGTTTTAAGGAAAACCTCACTTCGTTTTGACTCATTATTTCTAAAAACAAGACGATATGTTTTGCTTGTCTAGAAAATGCTTCTTGATTTCAACATTTTTTGACATTTATACTATAAACAGGACAAAAACTCAAAGTAATAAAGCATTTTTTTGCATTATACAATATGAGAAGCTGGAGCCATCAAGAAATCAACAAAAACATTGGATGTATTACTGCTAATTGATTTTCTTTGCTATTTTCTTAGATTTTTTTTTTATTCTCATTGATTTCTTAAACATTTCGACGTCAACATCGGATTAAAGCATTGACTGCGATGCTTCAGACACACTTACTGTAAAATACGTCATTAGACATCAGTGGGCTTTATGGACCCCAATCCACTAGATATTGGTGCTGTAACTATTAAATATGATTTTAAATACTATTTATTATTTCTGAGTTACTGTTGTGTGTACAGTGAGGTTCTATAGCATGGTATTGTAAGAAAAACTGAATAAAGCCACTTTTCAGGAAATTACTTCTAGAGCGCATATATCTCTGAACTTTTCAACTGAACACTAATAATACATTAAATATATGACAATTCTTCATTTCAAGTTCACATGAACTGGAAGCTGCGACTGCTTTTTGTTTCATATTGTGATGCAGTTCCTAGAGAAACGGAATATTAAATGAGAAAATAGTGGGCGTGGCTTGTTTTTTCTACTGCGAGCTGATTGGATGTAGTAAAGTAGGCGTTTCATTCTGGAAGATGGGGAAAAGGGTTTGGGGAGAGTTATTACACCCTAACAGACTCCTCCTCTTCACCATTTCTGTTTGTTGTCAAAACCATAGATATATACACTAGATATTGCATACGGACCCTGAGCATGCGTCAATAGCACCGCCACATTTGTACAGGGCTCCCAGCACAAAAGTCATTCAACTGCACTAGTCAAGACCAAAGCCAATGTGAAGATGCTGGACTTCAGCGCTGTGTACGGGTGTAGTAACGAGCAAACAAAGAAAACAAAGCACAAAGGCAGAACATTTCATAAGTAAGATTTTGTTTTTTACGTGTTTGTATGTTACGAACTTCTGTGCTCAACAAGTAACGTTATTGATGATAATACAGTCACTTACTGCACTGTCAGGCAAAGTAGCATCAACTCACACTAAACTCTAGGCTTATGCTAGTTTGGTTGAATAAAATCAGCAAACAATGTAAATGAAATATGACAACGAGACGCTGCGCTGCCAGAAACTTGTATTATTGTCAGCTAAAGAGAACGAGTCGTTCATAACGGAGATTCATTCACAAACGAATCGCTCCCTCCGTTAGAATGAGAAGTGAAAGCGGGAGAGGGGGGGTGTTTCAGGACACGGATTAGATCAAATTTAACAGGGATGGAGGATAATACATTTCCATGCACACAAACACATGCTCTTTGTCGACAATGCCAGTGCGGTCACTCATCCATCCATGTAGAAAAGTGATGTAAAATTATAATTTTCATAATTTAAAAAAATATTTGCGTACTGACCACCGGGAAAACTCCCAATTATAGATATATGTATATATGTGTATATATCTATGGCTCTGGATGGCCACAGTCCTCCACTGCACCTTGGTCCCGCATTCATTTCAAAGAAGCGCTACCCTGTACTAAAATGGCGGCTCTATTGACGCATTCCTTCCAATAGACAACAACAGGGTAGGCGACATCTAGTGTAAATATCTATGGTCAAAACTGACAGCTGAAGGGGCGTGGTTAAATATGTTAGCCCCGCCCAATACCTCAGACTGACCTAATCTGAGGATTTAACTGAACACAAACAGGAAGTGCATTTTCAGATTTCAATTAAAGATTACAAGGGCAAACTATGGTTTTGTTTTTAATGGCATGCACAGATGAACTGTTCAGCACAAAACTAGCAATGTGAGCTAATAAAATCAATATGGGTAGTTTGGATTTCATGTGTACTTTAAAGGACTCTGGTTGAACACATTTATCCATCTGTGGCCATGTCTTTAAACTGAACAAGGCGTAAAAATACAAACTAAAGTTAAAAATGCACATTAGATTATTTCATTCTTCTTTTTAAAAACAGTGAGCCAACAATGGTATTTCATTTTTACACTAAACCTGTCACTAGCTGTTTCCATCTGAAGATACTAATTAAATTTATGCACAATACTGGAATATCAAATAAAATATTCACAAATAAATCAGCGTTTTCCTTCAGTTGGAAACAGAAGAGCATAAACTCCTCAGCTCCTGCTGCATGTGCACAGATATCACTGAGAAAAGTGTAGTGTGCTGCACTGTTGGGATTCTCCACGGTGGTGTTTGTTCTCCTCTAATAAATGAGCTCAGAAGACCAAGACCAAACGCAATGAACGCGGTGAATGCGGTGTCTTCTGGAGGCGTGAGACGGGAGCGCAGACAGATGCTCAAGACAGTTCTGGAGGGAATAATAACAGAAGAAGAATAATACTGAAGCACTGTGATGACGGACTGACGGACGGCTGAGGCCTGCAACAATCAGCACAACAACATTTCACATCTGCAACAATGGAGAGCTGGAGACCAACATTAATGATGCAAAGACCCTCAAACACACCTTTAAATGTCAAATCATCTGGCAAAAACTAAAGCACATTGCGCAGACTGATCAAGCGCATGTGCAGAGTTTACTCACTATATGAATAATAAAATAATCTGACAATGGGCTAAGCAAAATAATCTTAAATCAAAAGGAAAAACTAGATTATTTTTGCTTGTTTCAAGTAAAAACTCGCTTAATTTTGACTCATTTCTGAAAACAAGACAATATGTTTTGCTGGCCTAAAAAATGCTTCTTGGTGTAAGAATTCTTAGACATTTGATTATTTATATTCTTACCAAATAGATATATTTAAGTCATCTGGTGAAATTGTATCTCAATGTCAGATTTTTCCAATATCATGCAGCTCTAGAAAACACCTTTAATAACCTAGGAAAGCATTTAGGTGCCTCCACAACTTCTTCCATCATCATTATAATTTAGAGGGAAGACAAAATGTTTTCATGTGATTTGAATGACGAGGTGATCTCTGCGATCGTTACAAATTTTGGATTAATCTACAATTAAAAAAAAAAGTTATTACTCTGCGGGTCACACATCGAGTCAACCATGGGACGTTTGTTTGGTCATTGATTGATTGTAGATGGAAGTTTGTACACTTCACAAATGCAGTTGGAAAAAAACAAACTAAAGAGCAATTCAGCGTTATGGATGTGACGTTTGCAGTAAAAACTCAAAGCATAAATCGACAGAGAAAGTGTATGTTAACATTATATTGAAACATCTGTTTATATTTTTCCAAAACAACTCACCACAGAGTTCTGGGATCAGAAAAATATCAATCTGTAAACATGTTTTATACTTTAAATGAGGGAAATAAACATGGATGTGACCAAAAAGTCTGCGAGTTTACAGTATACAACATACTTTGTAGAAATTCAGTGAATTAAACTGCACAACCCAAAATAAATAATGCTAATGAAGAGGAGAAGAGTTGCTCTCTATAGAACAAACATCATTTATTTTATTGTCCATTTCTGCATTTATGAGGAAAAGGCTTTATTATGGATGTGACATTTCTCTGACAGATTGGGGTAAAGTTGGTTTTATATTCGCACATTCAGACTGGAATAGCACATTAAAGATTAGCGAATAAATCAGTGTTTCCATCCGATGAGAAACAAAAGAGAATTAAATCCAGGGTTCATACACATTTTTACTACTACAATTCCATGACTTTTCCATGATTTCTCCAAGACTTTCAAGTAAATGTTCATGACCTAATGTTTCATGCAATGTCTACATATGCGTGGTAAAAAACAATACATGTTCAAATTTATTACAGCATATCGTAAAACACGCAACAATCTATTTAGTTTCAGCTTATATTTATATCTATGTAAAATTGATTTAGATGATGCTTACACCGCACTAATAATGTGGGAGTATGTGATTGGCCAAGGACAGAAAAGTAGTCAAGACAACTAACCTATATTCAAGAATACAGATATCTGTTTTCCATGACTTTTCCAGGTTTTCCATGACCGTATGAACCCTGTAAATCATCACTTAATATATAATATTAATATATAATATATAATATTGCTAAACATGCAAATCTTCGCACATTCAGACTTTCTCCTTAATAATATAATGTCAGAAAAGTATTTTTTTGCAAACTCTAAATGGTGAAATCATAAGATCAGCCAATGACTAGCAAAGTACAACATTGTAGATAGTCAATTAAAAAGTGCTGATGTTGTTTTGAAGTCACAATTGCATGCGATTTCTCACCGAATAGATTTAAAGTAGCATAATAAACACTATAGGGACTGTTAGTGGGGACTGACAGTACCATGGTAAACAATATAGGGAGCGTGTCAACACTCAAAGTATAGGGAGCGTGTCAACACTCAAAGTACCATGGTAAACAATATAGGGAGCGTGTCAACACTCAAAGTACCATGGTAAACAATATATGGAGCGTGTCAACACTCAAAGTAGGGACTGTTTCCCACATATTCGTTCATCACTGAACGAATATGTGGGAATATAAAACCAACTGTACCTCAATATGTGAGGTTGCCACTTGTGTGACTTTGGTGAATCAAATATAATTGTTTGTAACATTGACAGAGACGTGCTTGAGTATTTGTAGAGTACTGTACCCCCCCAGACTAGATTTCAGAGTTGACTTCACACTACAGCACAGGAGGTGGCGGTGTAAACCTGTAAAACTGGGTTTTAGCAGTCAGTAACCGGCCAGAAGAAGAGGAAGAACACTCACCGGGCTGATTTTAGGAAACGTGGCCTTAACAGCGATCGGTTCTCCCTCAATGAGCAGCGCACTCGGTGACACTCTGATTAAACTGCTTATATCTAAGGCTAGCCCGGTAACCGAGCGCGCTGAAACATGGCGGATGTGGAGCAGACCGCGCCGGCGCCCGACGGCTCAAGTAATGGATCGGATACGGTAAACGGGACCGCGGGCCGGTTCGTGTCCAGCGCGGAGGGCACGGCTCTGGCGTACGGCAGCCTGCTGCTCATGGCCCTGCTGCCCATCTTCTTCGGGGCGCTCAGGTCTGTGGGATGCTCCAAATCCAAGGTAAACTCATCTAGATGTCATTCAAATTAGTTGTGATTGTAACGTAAGCGCCACGATTACTGTAAAAACCGTAAATACGCAGTCAAACCGATCTGACGCTGATACATTTAGCGTAAATAACCGTATACTGATGACGCGCGCACGTTAAATCATATTATCAGCATATCATATGATCAGTACAACATTGCTGACAGTCGATTAAATAGTGCTAATGTTGTTTTGAATGTATACTTGAATGCGATTTCAGAAGCTATATTCAGACTAGCGGTAAACACTATAGGATATAACCCGATATAATAAAGCCAACTTTACCTCAGTCGGTTGGCGCCTGCTTTTATAAACCGTTAACCGATGCAGGATTTAAATGAGCTGTAACGTTATGCTGATGACGCGCCACATGTTCAACATTGTGATGTTGACGATTATTAAAAACCATAAATACGCGATCAAAACGATCTTGAAGACTGGAGTACAGTTGGGTTTCTACTCGGACATTCTCCTTAATATAATTACAGAAAAGTCTTATTTGCAGATTCAAAATGGGGAAGTCGCATCAGCCAGCGACTGTCATTGAGGTAAAGTTGGGTTATATTCACACGTTCGGACGTTCTCCTTAATAATATAATAATTTCAGAAAAGTCTTCTTTGCTAATTCAAAATAGTGATTTAATATGATCAGCCAATGACTATCAAAGTACATTGAGGTAGTTTTGGTTTTATATTCGCACATTTCTAGTCCCTGTATTGTTTACAATGCTAATTTGAATGTTCGGTCTGAAATCACATGCAAGTTTGACTTCCAAACAACATTAGCACAACATTAATGTGCAAATAATACTTTTCTGACATTATATTATTAGAGAGAATGTGCGAATATAAAACCAACTTTACCTCAAAGTACAACATTGTTCACAGTCGAATAAATAGTGCTGATGTTGTTTTGAAGTCATACTTGCATGTTATTTCAGACTGATTATTCAAAGTACCATGGTAAACAATATA
>CAIGQV010019158.1:5607663-5620431 GCA_903798115.1 Danio jaintianensis
ATATATATATATATATATATATATATATATATATATATATATATATACATATATACACACACACACATACATATATATACATACATATACACACACACACATATATATATTTCTACACATACATACATATATATATATATATATATATACACACACACACATATATATATATATACACACACACACACATATATATATATATATATATATATATATATATATATATATATATGTATGTATATGTGTGTATATATATATGTATGTATGTGTAGAAATATATATATATGTGTGTGTGTGTATATATATATATATATGTGTGTGTGTATATGTATGTGTATATAGGTCAAATAGATTAATAGCCTGGCACATAATATAATATACACACACAGTTGAAGTCACAGTATTTCCTATAATATTTGTTCTTCTGGAGAAAGTCTTATTTGTTTTATTTTGGCGTGAATAAAAGCAGTTTTTAATTGTTTTAAAGCCATTTTAAGGTCAATATTATTCGCCCCCTTCAGCAATATTAGTGTTGGATTGTCTCCAGAACAAACCACTGTTATACAATGACTTGCCTAATTACCCTAACTTTACCCTAATTAACCTAGTTAAGCCTTTAAATGTCCCTTTAAGCTGAATACTAGTAAATATATCTAGTCAAATATCATGTAAATATCATATCATCCGTTAAACAGAAATTGTGGACAAAATACATACGGGGGAGCTAATAATTCTGACTTCAACTGTGTATGTATATATATATATATTTACGATCGTCCGTGTTCAAGTGCTTTAAAGGGATAGTTCACCCAAAAAGTCATCATTTGCTCACCCTTTCCTTTGAGTTTCTTTCTCCTGTTGAACACTAAAGTGAATATTCTGAAGCACTTTTCAAACCTTGAAAGCACTAGATTACAATTTGAGCGTTGTCAAGGGTTTACAGCACCTGTAAGAGCCCCATTTTTCATGCAAATAATATTTTAGTTTTGACAGAAGTGTTTGTGTGTTTGCCAACAGCACTGGATAGCCAATAACCTGTTCGGTCTGGCGTTTGCTCTGAACGGAGTGGAGCTGCTGCACCTCAATAACGTCAGCACTGGATGCATTCTGCTGGGAGGACTCTTCGTTTACGATGTCTTCTGGGTAAAACCGACCTCAATTATATCAGACTTTATTGCAGTTTTCTAAAGGAGTAGCCTTGGGCCTGTACAGTTTAGCACTGGCTTACAGTGTATAATTGAAATAACACGTGTACTCTATTTGCTTTCAGGTTTTTGGTACCAATGTTATGGTGACAGTTGCCAAGTCCTTTGAAGCCCCAATCAAGTGTGAGTATCTAATCAATCAGTCAATCAATCAATACTGCCTTTATCTGATCACCTGATGACTGGCAGTGTGAATGCTTTTACTGGATTTTAAAGAGCTGTTTAACGCTAGAACCACCAGGGGTCGCTGTATATCGAAAACCACCAGTGTGGGTACATTTGCACAAGTTCTGTTTGGAAATGGCTAAAAAAAACTTATTTCAGTGCATTATATCACTGTGTTAAAAACGAAGTGTCTAGAGTCATGAAATGATCATTTCTAGTCATCTATATTCATTCATTCATTCATTTTCTTTTCGGCTTAGTCCCTTTATTAATCTGGGGTCGCCACAGTGGAATGAACCGCCAACTTATCCAGCATATGTTTTACACAGCGGATGCCCTTCCAGCTGCAACATATCACTGAGAAACATCCATACACACTCATTCATACACATACACTACGGACAATTTAGCTTACCCAATTCCCCTATAGCGCATGTGTTTGGACTTGTGGGGGAAACCGGAGCACCCGGAGGAAACCCACGCCAACACGGGGAGGACATGCAAACTTCACACAGAAATGCCAACTGCTGAGGCTCGAACCAGCGACCTTCTTGCTGTCTCTCCTGTTTTAGTTCAAGGCACTTTCATGGAGGTTTCACTTTTACTTCAGTAGAAAAATGAATGCATTTATAGTCAGCACCGATAACCTCGTAGGGAAAACATAAGTGCAGTCGACATATCCTGATCCATCAGTTTATTCACAGATCAGTGCGCAAACATATAGTGCAATCGCACTTCAGGGACCAATCAGATCTGTCAGAAAATGTACAAATATTTAGCCAGTTTACAAACTGTTCCTTCTCCACTAAACCTGTAGGTCTTCTGGAGGAATTTTAGAATATTTATCGTTAATCAAACTAAAAGATTGCGTATGCCTTTTTTCAGTGTTGTCATTTGTATGTTGTTTTTGTACAATGAATGTTTATTAAGAAACTGATATAATTGTATGTTATATATTGTACATTTAGTATAGGTTTTGCCATGAATATAGCCAATGCTGCTGATATGGCATTAAAACGTACATGCATACATACATGCATACTAGGCATGGGCCGGTATAAGATTATGAAGGTATGATAACCTTGGATAAAAATATCACGGTATTGTGATTACTGCTCTAAAATATTTTCTTTTTAAATGTCTGGGTAAAAAACTACAACTTTTTCCCCCATTGAACACAATATATTTCATTTTAAGAGACATTTAAAATATTTTGGAGCAGTAAACATGTCAGGCTAAATAATAAAAATGAATCATTGACTTCTGCTGTCTTCATTAGTTTCAAAAACATAGATTTCTTTACAAAACGGCATCTTTGGGTATCTTTTCTGTTGGAGATACCGTTGTCCTAAAAAAAAAATGTAAATAAAATTCTTACATATACTGAAAGATTGTGCATTTTAGTTCATTTGCATTTACATTGAATAAACTATGATGTGATCAATTCTCTGTATGATGGGGTGACCTGTGCCTCAACCCCACAAACTGATAGGTGTGAACTAAATGACCCTTTTACGATAGGTGTGACCCTTTCTCAATGGGTATAAGCAAATCAACAGGTGAAACATCTGATAAGAGGGTCCTGCTGAGCCTCGTAAACACAATGTGTTTGTTTGTTGCTAGTATATAGTACTGTCTCATAGACAGTACTTTGGGGGTTAAGTTACTTGAAGACCGACGAGTTAACATCACTGCTGAGGAACTGCACTATTCATTGTCTTCAATAAAGTCTTCTCCTCGTAAGAACTTTGGTCAGCTTACTTATTTTATGTATTAGAGTCATCTAATACATTGGCGAGCCACCCAAGAACGGTTAAGCCAAATACAGCAAAATCTAACATACCTTAGGAATGGTATAGCAGAAAATGTTAGCGGTTTTAAAACCTTGACTTTTCCAAACCACTGTATACCTTGAAAACGGTTATTGTCCCATGCCACATGCATACATGCATGCATGCACAAACAAACAAGCAAACCTGTACTGTTAGTTCTCATCTTTATTTTCCTCTTACTATTTTTCCAGTGGTTTTCCCTCAAGATTTGCTGGAAAAAGGTTTGGGCGCCAGTAACTTTGCCATGCTGGGACTCGGGGACATTGTTATTCCAGGTAAACACATGATGATGATCTCTAACACACTCTTTAACTTGTTCATCATGTGAAGATGCTCATAACCGTGTCCGCTCATTTCTATTGATATTTTTCATTCAGGAATTTTCATTGCTCTGCTCCTGCGCTTTGATGTCAGGTAAACTCATTTATTTGGTGTTAATAATTACAGTTTAATGTAATTTTGGTGTTAATGATTACAGTTTTGGTGTTATTAATTACACTTTCCTCATTAGTCAACTGTAGTTCATGCATTTACTAACATTAACTTTAAATAAATGAACAGTGCTTGTTACTGAATTTATTTAATAAAATGTCCATTGTTGTAGTTCTGTTCTAGTAAATGTTTTTTTATTAAAGATTAACAAAAACTAAGAAATGCTTACTGTATTTTTGTAGTTAACTAATGCAGTTAAAGGGACAGTTCACCCAAAAATGATAATTCTGTCATTATTTGCTCACCTTTCAACTTGTTTAACACATATTTGAGTTTCTTTATTTTGTTAAACACAAAAGAAGATATATTGAAGAATGTTGGAAACTAGTACCCATTGACTTACACAGTATTTTAATTTTTTTTACCCTGTAAGTCAATGGTTACCGGTTTCCAGCATTCTTCAATATATCTTCTTTTGTGTTCAACAGAATAAATAAACTCATCAAAGTTTACAACCACACAAAGGTGAGTAAATAGTGAGTACATTTTTAGTTTTGGGTGAACTGACCCTTTATGTGTAACGTTAACAAATAGACTTATGATCTGATTAATTTTCTCTGTTTTCACAGTCTGAAGAAGAACACACGAACGTACTTCTACACCAGCTTCTTGGCTTACATTTTTGGCCTGGGTCTGACCATATTCGTTATGCACACCTTTAAACATGCTCAGGTAAATAACAAACAGATTTTTACCCTTCATAACAGAAATGAGCACTGAACAAGGGCTGTATAATCTGTGTTTTTGTTTCCCAGCCTGCTTTGCTGTACCTGGTCCCTGCTTGTGTTGGATTTCCAGTGCTAGTGGCGCTGTTTAAAGGAGAACTAACTGAGATGTTCAGGTAATTCCTCCTGAAAAAAGGCCAGAAGAGCTTCTATTCTGGGTCAGGGTGCTTAGGGTAGATTTAGATCAGGATGCAGTTTATTTATTGTTGTGATTGTTACACACATCTGCACATATTCACATCGCAAGCACATATCATACTGACAAAGCTAGTGTTGAAATGCCTAATTCATTCATGACATTACAAGGTTGAATAAGACTGAAGGGCTTTTGGATGAGCTTTATCCCGCAGTCAAAAACACAAAGCTGACAGACACTAAAACAGCTGATGGAGTATACACTAACCTGTGCATTATTCAGACACTAGATGGAGACAGTCAAAACAAACACAAAGCTTAAAGTACATTACAGCTAAATAATTAGTTTTTTAATTAAATTTTTTTATTTACCAGCAACATTTCAACCATTAAACAATTATAAATGTTTGCTAGATTGTTCCTAGCATATCTTTGACGTCATGTTCGATAATTTGGTTCATGTGATTTGCGCTCCTGAACCTCCGTTAAGGGTGCATAAGGCACATCGATGTTGCCTGATTTTCTCAGTGCATTGTGGGACTTTTAAGGGGACAAACATGTCAGTGCACTGGATGAATTTAGACAGTACTTAATATGGCTGACTCCCTAAACCGTGCACTGGCTACTGAACAAGGTTGCTGATTGAGATGCAGCCTATATTGTAGTGATGTTACTAATAAAATTTAATTTGCATCAACAAATCTGCAGAAACTGCATCTGAAGTGATGATCATTGAATTTTAATGAATCTTTGAATATATGAATATTGATAATATCTTATGAAATTTGCAACATTAAAAAACAAAACAGTCATGAGATGGTAGCAGCTCCCTGTCTGAAGTTATTTGACAGACTAAACTGCTGATTCATACAGAAACAAACCATGCAACATCCTAAAAATGAAGTATTTGCATTAAATGTGCTTAAAATCAGAGCGAATCAAAACAAAATTTGACAAGAGTGGTTGTTTTAGGTCAGTTTGTTTCACTTCCCTACAAAATCATCACAATGTAATTATTAATTCTTTCAAAACAGAGTTATAAGTCATCTTGAGAAATTATATTCATATCGCAATATTTGTTCAATGGAAAAATTAAATATCGCAATGTCAGTTTTTCCAATATCATGCAGCCCTACTTATGATCTGGTCTCAGAAGGTAGTTGCCTCTGTGCCATTAAGTGCCCTCTCAGTTCATTATTTCTACTATAAATGGAGTTGTTGCTGTTTTAGGTACACTTACAGGCCTCCTCCCGCTTCACTTCACCTTCTTCTTCTACTCTTTTCCTTCCTTCTCCACTGTCCTGTCCTGTCTGGTGTTTGCCCTCTGGCATGCAGCTATGAATCTTCAGATGAGGTTTTGCCGCACACCCCTCGGCTCACTCATTTCCCCAGCGTGTCAGGATCTCCAGCTAGTCTGGCTGATTCCATGCAGCATTTCCAGTTGTCGAGCCCGCGCCGCCGCCGCCAACACCGCACACCCTCCGACATGTAGAGACTGCACTCTGCTTTACATTACTGTCCTCTGCAGGTATCGCCTTTCATAATCTAATCTATCTAAATATACAGTGGTATCTAAAAATACCATTATCTCATCTAATATATCTAAATATACACTTGGGGATATTGAACACGTCACCATTTCTCTCAGAAAACATATTTCTAAAGGTGCTGTTTACTTGAAATATTTTCCTGGATGTTGGCAACAAGCAAAGAAAACAAATCTAATTAGTTTACAAATGAAGTTCTGTGTAATAAAATGAAATGATGCAGGGAAAAAGTTCTGAACACATGAAGAAAGGGAGGTGTAGTTCAGCAGTGAAAGCCCAGACAGCAGCTGAAATCTTTCAGTAGTTCTTCAGCAACCCTCTGCCCTTCGTCATTGTAAATGAATATCATCTGCTTCAGCTTGCGTGATGGGTGAGTCCAGCCCTTCATCCCCAATTTCTGCTTCCTTAATGGAAGACATGTCAGTGGGGTTGAGGAGATCTTCAAAGTATTCCATCCACCATCCGACAACATCCCCAGTCGAGGCCAACAGCTTCCCACTTCTGCTGTAATCAGTGTCTGTGTGGAGCTGCTTTCCCCTCCTGAGGCGCCAGACGGTTTGCCAGAATCTCTTTGAGGCCGACCGGTAGTCTTTCTCCATGGTCTCTCCGAAATCTTCCCAGGCTGGGGTTGCAGCACGCTTGGCCTGTCGGTACCCATCAGCTGCCTCTGGAGTCCTACAAGTCAACCAAACCTGCTAGGACTCCTCCTTCAGCTTGACAGCATCCCTTACTTCTGGTGTCCACCACTGAGTTTGTGGATTGTCGCCTCGACAGGCACCACAGGCCTTACAGCCACAGCTCGTCATGGCAATGTCAACAATAGAGTCAAAGTACATGGACCACTCTGTCTCAATGTCTCCAGCCTTTCTCGGGATCTGGTCAAAGCTCTTCCAGAGGTGAGAGTTGAAAATCGCTCTGATATGTGGTTCAGACAGACGTTCCCAGAGGACCCTCACAATGTTTGGGCCTGCCAGGTCTGTACAGATTTCCCCTCTGCCAGCGGATCCAGCTCACCACCAGGTGTTGATCAGTAGAGAGCTCTGCTGCTCTCTTTACCTGAGTGTCCCAAGACATACGGTGGGAGATTAGATGATACAACCACAAAGTCTATCATCGACCTCTGGCCTAGGCTGTCCTGGTGCCATGTGGACTGATGGACACCCTTATGCTCGAACATGGTGTTCATTATGGACAAACTGTGATTAGCACAGAAGTCCAAGAACAAAACACCACTCTGATTCAGATCAATGAGGCTGTTCCTCCCAATCATGTCTCTCCAGGTATCACTAATACCCATGTGGGGGTGAATCCCCCAGTAGACTGGGTCCGCCTCAGTCTGAGCACCTCCCAGCACCCCTCCCAAGGACTCCAAGAAGGCCGGGTACTCTGCACTGGTGTTTTGCCCGTAGGCACAAACTACAGTGAGTGACCGATGCCTGACCTGAAGGTGCAGGGAGGCGACCCTCTTGTTCACCGGGGAAAACTCCAACACATGGTGGTGAATTGGGGAGCTGTAAGCAAGCCCACAACAGCCTGCCGCCTCTCACCTTAGGCAACTCCTGAGTAGAGAAGAGTCCAGTGCTTCTCCAGAAGTTGAGTTCCAGAGCCCAAACTGTGTGTGGAGGTGAGCCCAACTATCTCTGGTAATGCCACTCAACCTCCCGCATAAGCTCAGGCTCCTTCCTTCCCAGTGAGGTGACATCCATGTCCCAGGAGCATGTTTCTGTGTCTGATGATAGAGTTGTCCTGATCCTGACCTTTGACCCCCACCTGTTCCACAATGCACCGGCCCTTACAGCTCCCCCCTGCAGGAGGTGGGTCCCACAGTGCTCCTTCAGGCTGAGCCCGGCCGGGTTCTGTAGGATAAAATGAGCTCCAACCCTAGGCCTGGCTCCAGGGTGGGGCTCCGGCTGCGCCATACCGGGCGACGTCAATGTTCTAGTACTGAAGGTTTTTTTTTTTCATTGTTATTACAAATAACTATTTATATATTTTTATGTTTGTGTTGTTTTAGTTTTTACCAAAGTCTGGTTCAGTTCCATGTCAACAGCTCCTTTAGAATGTGTTCAATACTCATTTTCCCCACTGTATCTAATCCTCATTCTTGTCCTTTTCCTGTCAACATACAATTTAGTAGGGCTGCACAATATTGGAAAGAACTGACATTGTGATATTTTATTTTTCTGCCATACATACTGAGCATAATTTCACCAAATGACTGGAATGTCTCTATTTGAAAAGAATTTCTCATTTTAGATTGATTGGGATGATTTTGTTGACCAGTACATCTGGATAAAATATCATAAACCAATCGCCAATACAGTAGCAAAGATGCAAATGAAATAAACGGTGCTTTATAGTTTTCTTGGAGTCCAGACATGTTTGGGTACATACATTGAATTATCAAATGTAAAATAACACTGTATAGACTTCATAAATATTTCTTTAAGTTATAAATTCATTCATTCATTCATCTTGGAATGCTTAGTCACAGACCTCAACAATATATCTGAATGATACCATTTTTGGTAAATGTTAGTGCGACGTGTAAGAATAAATCACATGTTTTTTCAATGGTGGCTCCTGTGACTATAAGCCTGACTTCACATTTCAGATCCTTTATTTATTGTAAATGCAAATGCTCACATTGCGATATCGATGCTGAAACCATATATTGTGCAGCTCTACAATTTAGGACCATTTACATTAAACTTGTAACTAAGTTGGTCTATCTTGTGTCATAGATTTTGCTCTCTGATACCTCGCTGAACTGTGGTAAAATCAGTCCAAAGTGAAATGTAATGAAAGCAATGTCCTGTAATACATTAAATGCAGAACATGAGCCAATGCAGTCCAGTACTGTAGTTTATTCGCCTAACTCCAAGCTGTTTATAGAGGGTATGCATGTTTCGTCACCGTCAGCCAAATGTTGCTAGATTGGCAGGTTTTGAATTTGATTGTGCGAGTAAAAAATGGGTGGGTTTGACACTGACTCCGCCCTCTTCTGAAAAGAGCACAATCTCATTTAAATTTAAAGCAACAGTCACCAAAACGCCACAATTAGGATCAAAGCCTAAAAGGGTCAGTTTCAGAGAGCTAGAAAACATCTGTGTGCTATTTTCAGCTCAAACTCAAACACACACACACATCAGAGACGCATTTAACATCTTTTTTCAAAAGGAGCAGAATAGGTCTTCTATAATTTGTCATGACAAATCCAATTACTTGTTTGTTTCTTTCCCTGTCTGATGGCCCACTCACTTGCATCTGTTAATTGTGTTTTCTACATCTACTATACTGAGGGTGCAAATTATAGGGGGTTTGGGGGGGGGGGGGGTCTGACCTCCCTAATTAACCCCCCGAAGGACACCAAAACAACGTGTGGGGATCAACTCTTTAAACAGTGGAAAACAGCTCACGTTGATCTGTATCTTAAATAATAATATTAACAATAAAATAAAGAAATAAATATACATTTGACCACCCCTATAACGGTTCATACCATTGTGAATGCATGATCGTGCTCAGCAGCCTCATTATGCAGGAAACTACTCAGTCGGCAGGCTGAATGTAGAATCTGAACACCAGCAGATCTGGCCTACTGATAGATACCGTAAGTGTTTGAATAAAATAGGTGTTTTTAATCTACATACAGCCTAAATTCATATCTACTTTAAAATGCACCTGAAAAATGCTTGAAAAGTCCTTAAATTTGACCCATCAGAGGTTACCGTATAGGTCACAATCAGCTCATTATCCCTCAAAACACCGATAACTTAAATAAGTTTGATAACCAAAGAGATGTAATTGGTTCCCTGAAGCATGCATATTAATTTACACACACTACTGAAAATAGGTGATATATACCCCCTATAGTCAATGTATAATTCACACACTGGCTATACCGTAATCTAAATAAAAAAAAAACACAACACACAAGGTGACTATAGGAATCCATAGGGACAGATCAGCACTTATTTCTGTTCATCTTTACTCATTAACACACTCATTACCTCTCTGTCACTTGTTTTTATTGTCACCTGCAGGTACGAGGAGGAGACCCCATCGAAAGAAGAGATCACCGAATCTGAAAAAGACAAATAAAAGCCCCAAATCAGCCCTCATTCATGTTTTGCATTTGTCATAGTGATGTGGTCGCGCACAAACTCTTCTCGTCTGCTCATTGCGGTGACGTTGTGTATTTCCGACCTTCTTTTAACGCCGCACAAAAGCTTTCTCAGTGCCTCTGTAATAAAATCACCCTGTTCCTTTATTCATTTCAGCATTTGAAAACATTGGATTGGTTATATTTACTTTCAAAGTTATATCTATTAGGATTATAAAGTATTTGGTTGGTAGAAGTAAGACTTTCCACATGTAATTGATATTCAGATATCATCCAAATCTAAGGTCCGGTACCTATTCCTGTGTATCTGCTTTCTGTTTTTATTGTAGGATCTCATGAGGGATTCAGTTTCTAGCTGTCCGTTTTATTTAATAAGACAAAGGCATTCTGGATTACATATGTTTTTTATTTTATGCGAAATCTAAAGAACTGTGGGACCAATAAGAAAGTGTCTTTTTTTTTTTCCTCCCCCTGACAGTAGTTAAAGGTTGAACTTGAGTAGTGCCATATTGTTTCTTGATCATATTTAATGCACCTCATGCTCACCATCATTTTACCGTCTGCTCTTGTGTAATGCTTTTCTCAGTGTAAATGTTTGAGCTTATATGAGGAGCACTTCTTTGATTTGTCTTTATTTGCATTAAATGTGTGGTGTTTACCACTCTGAAAAAGCACATGATCAGTGTGGTGGTGTTGTTTTCTTCTACACACAAAAAAAAGAGTGGCGGTCACAATTGTGTTTGGATGCACATAAGCATCATGTGTAATGTGCATGGTGTCTGTTTTTGCCCCATTGACTTCCATTATAATCACATTTATTGATTGAAAAGCCATGACAGCATATAATCATGCATTCTTGATTGTTGCTGGTTTTCCTTGTTGGGAATGTGTCCAAAAATGTGATTATAATGGAAGTCAATGGGGCAAAACAGCCACCAACATAACCAAAGGGGAGTCAATCTGAACAGAGTGTATTGTTGAGTTTTTGGACATTTTCAAAGCATTGTCCCAAAATATGTGTCAAAATAAGATTTGTCACCAAAAATCATCCCATTTGCTGAAACACAGTGAAAGTTGAGGCCAAAATCACCCCAGAGTGGATGAAAACGACCCAACAAAGGATTGGCCCTACACAAAGAAGGGGCCTTCTGATGGAAAAAGTATGAGAAACAGGACTGTTGTAGGACATCTTGATTCTCTAATTAGAGAAGGTTTCTTGAGGAGTCATGAGCGAGGATGCACAGGTGGAAAGAAAAGAGTAAAAGCCATAATATTTCAGATGTTGTGGAACATTCTAGCAATGGTCATGAAGATTTGATGAGGAACTGAAGTATGAGGTGGCGACATAAACAAAAATCATTGATCCATTTACTGTAGGCGGATGAGACAAACTGCAAAGTTTATATCTCCTAAAAGTGACTAGATTATAGATATCCTTACGACTATTACGTCTTATTCTTAAGACTAACATGCTGATATTAACATCTAAAAATCTTTATTTTAATTTCACGGGACCTTTAAACTTCTCCAAAGGCAAACATTTTCAAACCGCTTTTAGACATCTTATTTGTGAAGGTGTTACAAACACTGCAAAATCGGAGAAAAACCAGGTTTGTTTGTTGAGTTATTGTCCCTCATCTTATTACTGCGAATAATTATAAACATGCCTGAGTCTTTAATAATTAACAATCAAAAATGTACATGAATGTAATGGGTTTCCTTACATCATATGAGATTATGTGCACAGAACAAATGGTGCAATTAAATATCTTTGAATAATCAAGACAATTAAAGGAGATTTAGGTTTTGCTTGTGACAAATACAGATATAATAAAGATTTATTGGCATATTCAGGAGATTGTTATTATTTTTTTTATAAAAAACAAAGTTAAACATTGGCCTGAAAAGGTAAATAAAACTCCCAATAAAGATCAGCAAAATGAGGAAGCTTCATAAACATTCAAATATATATAGCCTACAGTTAGATCAATTAATTAAACCTGCTGCCCTATAATAACATGAACATGGCAGATGATGTACTAATCTCATTAAAGGGATAGTTCCGTCATCATTTACTCACACTTGTTTTGAACGTTTATGAGTGTTTCTTGTTCATCTCAAAACAAGATATTTTGATGTTGGAAACCTTCAACCATTGACGTCCACAGTAACTGTTTTTCCCACAATGGAAGTCAATGGTTACAGGTTTCCAGCTTTCTTCAGATTCAGAATATCTTCTTTTGAGTTTAACAGAAGAAAATAACTCGTAAAGCTTTATGACTGTAAACAAATGTGGTAATAAATGGTTTATACAAACTCGAGCGAGAGTATAGTAGCCTATTGAGGATTGAGGCCTACATTTTTAATTTGTGGGTGAACTATCCCACCCAGCACGAGACGTCATTTCGACGTCTTTTTTTGGGCTAAATCACGTCGGCCTGTCATAGACTTCATTTAGCCCAAATATCGACGTGGTTTTTGTTTTGGCCGTCAGATTTGGTCCAAACATAGACCAAATATCGACGTGGTTTTTGTTTTGGC
>CAIGQV010019158.1:5628723-5650054 GCA_903798115.1 Danio jaintianensis
GAACTCATGAAGAGAATAAGCACAACCCTGTTAGACCATGCGCCGGGGTGCAGAGCGTATTTTTTAGTGCTTAAAATAGCAAAAGTGGATTCGGACACGCCATTAATGCTTTTGCGCCATGTGCTACAGACTTTGTGCCTAGATCGTTAAAATAGAGCCTTTATGTCTTTAAAACACTATGAATGAGTGTAAACCTGATTTGCAGATATTCTGACTCTGATTGGCTGTTGTCGTTTTCCTCTCTCGTCTCAACTCCACCCACTAGTGTTTATTTTCAGCTATGGGTTAATTCACTCCAGCCAATAGCAAAACAGCAGCTACTGGGGAGGCGGGGCTTAAGATAGTGTCACCCCTTCTGATTGGTCAAATTTAGATTAACAACCAATGCATCAAATAATGTAATTTATCACACTGCAATACGTACATTACTATTATCGTGATGATTATAATTTTTCGATATATTGTGCAGTCCTAATATGTACTCTAATTATAAATAAAAATGTTCTCAATTATATGCATGCATGTGTGTATTTATTTATATATATATATATAATATAATATACACAGTACACGCACACATTGTCAAAACAAACTTTTTTGGATACTGTTAATCGGCATTAATCTCTGCCCAGCACTAATAAATGCACACACATACTGTACATAATATCTGTACATAAAATACAAAAATAAATATATTTACACATATATTTTTTTATATAATTTGTATTATTTAGAAAAATATAAACAAATATTAAATACAATACACAGAATATACAAATACAAAAGTCATGCATATATTTATATACACAGTACGCACACATACAGTATATTGTAAATGAGAACTTTTAATTTAGATGCAATTAATTGTTTTGATGGGCGGCACGGTGGCTCGGTGGTTAGCACTGTGGCCTCACAGCAAGAAGGTTGCTGGTTCGCGTCCCGGCTGGGTCAGTTGGTGTTTCTGTGTGGAGTTTGCATGTTCTCCCCGTGTTGGCGTGGGTTTCCTCCGGGTGCTTCGGTTTCCCCCACAGTCCAAACACATGCGCTATAGGGGAATTGATGAACTAAATTGGCTATGCTACGTATGGGTGTTTCCCAGTACTGGGTTGCGGCTGGAAGGCCATCCTCTGTGTAAAACATATGCTGGAATAGTTGACGGTTCATTCCACTGTGGCGACCTCTGAAATAGAGACTAAGCTGAAGGAAAATGAATGAATGAATGAATGAATGAATGAATAATTGTTTTGACAGCACTAGTGTTTAACGTTTACTCTCGTGCTTTTCCCTTTAGAGCGAGAAACGATCATTTCTTGCGAAGCTTTTCAAGGTGAAGGTCAATAAGAGTCCAGCAGAGGGTGAGCAGGAGGTTAAAGCAGAAGAAAAGAGTGAAGAATCGGTCTGTTCATCTGCAGTCACTGGCCCAGCACAAACAACCACAACCACTCCAACTGGACATCACAAACTCAGTATGTATCATGGACTATTTTCACACTCCAGCCCTATTTAAACCTGGTATTAATAAGCATTTTTGTCAATCCCATCACAAGTTGACAACATTCAGGCCCTGTCCATATGAACACTGGTGTTTTCAAAACCGCAGTTTATTATTAACATGAAGTCACAGTATCAGCAGTGTGTCCGCGGGGTTTCAGAATATCTTAAGTACTGTTGGGGATGTCTGCAGTGATTGGCCAGAAGACCCAGTCTGTTGTGATTGGTCCGAAGACTTGGTCTGCAGTCATTGGTTCAATGACCCAGTGTCTTGTGATTGGTTGGATGACCCAGTTTGCAGTGATTGGTCCAGAGACCCAGTGATTGGTCTGATAACAGAGTTTGCAGTGATGGTCCGATGACCCAGTTTGCAGTGATTGGTCAGATGACCCAGTCTGCATTGATTGGTCCGATGACCTACTCTGTTGGTATTGGTTCGATGACCCAGTCTGTGGGTATTGGTCCGATTACCCAGTGTGCAGTGATTGGTCCGATGGCCCAGTTTGCAGTGATTGGTCCGATGGCCCAGTCTGCAGTGATTGGTCCGATGGCCCAGTCTGCAGTGATTGGTCCGATGGCCCAGTCTGCAGTGATTGGTCCGATGACACAGTCTGCAGTGATTGGTCCAATAACCCGTCTGGTGTGATTGGTCTGCTGACCAACTCTGCACTGATTGCTCCAGTGACCCAGTCTGCCGTCAGAGTGACATGGAAAGAAACGCCCACCACGGCTTATCAACATTGAAGTAGCCAGAGTACAGAGTATATGTGTGAGCCCAATGCAGAGAATCATTAAAGCAGTGCAGTTCAACACCAGCATATTACTCTACTCTTAACCACAACCCAAGTAATAACAACACACATTCAGTATTAATCCAGTGGCAAAAGTTGACATAGAACAAACACAGATGACAGGAACAAACACAGCACACGGATGGCTTGGCTATACTGTGGTATTATTGTGTAAATAACTTTAACCATTTATTTCCCATAGCCTGCACTCCACTAGTGTTTGAAGGGAAGGTTGGGTTCAAGCTTTCCCAGCTCTGGCTCTTCATATATGGCAATGTTTCATATCAACATCAATATGAACCGGCTAAAGATTTGAACTCAAGATGATTCATATATTCAACTCTGAGTGGGCTCAGATTCTCTGTTTTGAGAATCAATAGTTTTAAACACAGTGCTCTTTCAGATTTAAACCTCAGCTGGATGTTTTCATTTACTCAGAGCTGTGTTACACACTGCATGGAAGCTGATTCTCAAAAACCCATGATAGGGCTCTTTAAGGGCTTTCTACGTTATAACAATGATAGGATCTGCTGTTATACACTAGGTTTTAAAATACACAAACTGGCAATATTATGTGGTTTAAAACATGTCTTCCTCAAATTCTATTGGTCTCGGCTGTTTAGATAAAATGTTGATTAAAGCAATGTTGCCTGAAAAATATATTGTCAGAAGGTTTTTATTTGTCACTTTAATGCATGTATTGTGTTTCTTTCAGCTGTTAAAGACAGTAGTGAAGTTGAGCCTGCGCTGTTGTGTTTGAAGGGTCCACCTTCAAGTTTGCTGCAGGACACTTCCTGTTCTGAAAAGGCTCCCGCAGCTTTGTTACTGAAGAAATCCACTCCGGCACGAGCAAAGAAAACCATGCCCGGCTCTCCACGACTGGAGCTTCTGAAAGGGGCTCTCAGTAGAAGCCCCTTAGCTTCCCTCAAAAAGCCCAGCGACTCCAGTAGAGCCCCTGAAGTGTCCGTCAGAGCCCTGGAAGTCTCCAACGGTGCCCCAGAAGTGTCTGTCAGAGCCCCAGAAATGTCCAGCGGACCCCCAGAAGTGTCTGTCAGAGCCCAAGAGATATCCAGCAGAGCCCCAGAAGTCCCTGTCACTGCCCCGGAAGTGTCCGTCAGAGCCCCGGAAGTGTCCGTCAGAGCCCCAGAAGTGTCCAGCAGATGCCCAGAAGTGTCAGTCTGGGATCCGCACTGCAGCCCTCTTCTGATCAGACAAAACATCCGCTGCTTGCTGACCAAAATTATGCTCCAAAGGTTAGAAAACGAAACCTTGTCATAAGACATGCCTAGGCCCACACTGAATCTGCACACACAGTTACACAGATTCAGTCTATTCAATCTATTCATTTACTTATGTAAATGTTTTTAAATTAACGAATTAATCACATCCAAAATTAAAATTGTATTGCAAATCAAATATACTTATATATTTGCATTTTATTTTTATTTGTGTGTACTCACTGTGTATAAATATTGTGCGTATATAAAAACTAAATGTGTACAATGTAAAAATACAAAACCAAAATATAAATTATATTTATATTCATTCATTCATTTTATTTCCACTTATCTGGGGCCGGGTTGTAGGGGCAGCAGTCTCAGCAGAACCCCAGACTTCCCTCTCCCCAGACACTTCCTCCAGCTTCTCCAGGGGATCCCAAGGCATTCCCAGTCCAGCCGAGAGACATACAGTTCCTCCAGCATGTCCTGGGTCCTCCTCCTGGTGGGACAAGCCTGGAACACCTCTCTTGGCAAGCATCCAGGAGGTATCTGAAACAGATACCTGAGCCCCTCAGCTGCTGCTCTGGATGTGGAGGAGCAGCGGCTCTACTCCGAGCTCCTCCCGGATGACAAAGCTCCTCACCATATCTATAAGTGTATGCCCTGCCACCTTGTGAAGAAAACTCATTTCGGCGGCTTGTACCCAAAGTTTATGACCATAGGTGAGATTAGGAACATAGATTGAACGGTAAATTGAGAGCTTTGCCTTTTGGCTCAGCTCCTTCTATACCACAACAGACCAGTACATCAACCGCATTACTGCTGCACCGATCTGCCTGTTAATCTCACGTTCCATCCTTCGCTCACTCCTGAACAAAACCCAAATTTACTTGAACTCCACCACATGGGATAAGGACTTTACTCCAATCTGGAGATGGCAGACCACCTTTTTCTGGTGTAGCACCATGCCCTTGGACTTGAAGGTGCTGATTCTCATCCCAACCGTGTCACACTCTGCAGCAAACCGCCACAGTGCATGCTGAAGGTCCACATTCGATGAAGCCAACAGAGCAACATCATCTGCGAATAACAGAGACCAAATTCTGTGGTCCCTGAATCATACCCCTTCTGGCCCTAGGCTGCGCCTAGAAATTCTGACCATAAAATTTATGAACAGAACCCATGACAAAGGGCAAACCTGTCGGAGTCCAACATGCACTGGAAACAAGTCTGACTTATTGGAGCAATGCGAACCAAACTACTGTTGTTCATACAGGGACCAGACAGCTCTTAATAGAGTGCCTCCCACCCCATACTCCCAGAGCACACACACAGAATGCCACGAGGGACACAGTCAAATGCTTTCTCCAAGCCCACAAAACACATGTGGACTGGTTAGGCATACACTTATGAACCCTCCAGAACCCTAGTTAGGGTATAGAGCTAGTCCAGTGTACCACGGCCTGGACGAAATTCACATTGTTTCTCCTGCACTATTGGCCAGATTCTCCTCTCCTTTTTTAAGAAGGCTGAGAAGTGTGATCCCCCTATATGGTTACTCTTCCTCAATGAAAGACATGTCAGTGGGTTTAAGAAGATCCTCAGAGTATTCCTTCCACCATCCGAGAACATCCCCAGCCGAGGTCAACAGCTCACCTATTCTCGCCTATCCCCCAAAGGCGCAGGGAGGTGACTCTCTTGTTCACCAGATCTTCTCAAGAAGTTCCAGAGCCTTAACTGTGTGTGGAGGTGTGCCCGACTATCTCTAGTCGATACCATTCAACCTCCATTCAACACAAGCTCAGGCTCCTTCACTCCCAGTGAGGTGACATCCATGTCCCAAGAGCCAGTTTCTCTGCCTGGCGATCGGGTCGTCGTGGTCCTGACTTTCGACCTCTGCCCATTCCACAATGCACCGACCCCTTACACCTCCCCCTGCTGGTGGTGGGTTTACAGGAGGATGGTCCCACAGCACTCTTTCGGCCTTATACATCTCCTTATTTATTTGTATATAAGGGATCACTAAAATAACACATCCTAGATCTGAATGAATGAAATATTTTTATTAAATACTTTGTTCTTTACATGGTTGAATGTGCTGACAACAAAATCACACAAAAATTATCAATGGAAATCAAATTTATTAGACCATGGACGTCTGGATTTGGAATCAAAATTGAACTGGAAAAACACACTACAGGCTGATCCTACTTTGATGTAATGTCATTAAAACATTCAAAATGAGGCTCAGTAGTGTGTTTGCCTCCACGTGCCTGTATGACCTCCCTAGAATGCCTTGCCATGCTTCTGAGGTGGGGAATGGATGGAGCGAGACATGAAGTCCCAGATGTGCTCAATTGTATTCAGGTCCGGGGAACGGGTGGGCCAGTCCATAGCATCAATGCCTTCATCTTGCAGAAACTGCTAACACACTCCCGCCACATGAGGTCTAGCATTGTTTTGTATTAGGAGGAACCCTGGGCCAACCACACCGGCATATGGTCTCACAAGCGGTCTGAGGATGTCAACTCGGTACCTAATGGCAATCAGGCTACCTCTGGTGAGCATATATAATCCACAAGAAATGCCACCCCACACCATTATTGACCCACTGCCAAACCGGTCATGCTGGAGGATGTTGCAGGCAGCAGAACGTTCTCCACTGTGTCTCCAGACTTTGTCATGTCTGTCACATGTGTCAGTGTGAGCCTGCTTTCATCGATGGCGAATTTGCCAGTCTTGGTTTTCTCTGGCAAATGCCAAACGTCATGCATGGTGTTGGGTTGTCATACACTGCGCGCAACCCTCACCTGTGGACGTCAGGCCCTCATAGCACCCCCATGGAGGTTCTGACCATTTGAGCAGACACATGCACATTTGCTGCTGTAGGTCATTTTGCACAGCTCTGGCAGTGCTCCTCCTGTTCCTCTTTGCACAAATGCACAGGTAGCAGTCTTGCTGCTGCGTTGTTGCCCTCCTACGGCCTCCTCCACGTCTCCCGATGTACTGGCCTGTCTCCTGGTAGCGCCTCCATGCTCTGGACACTACACGGACAGACACAGTAAACCATCTTGCCACCGCTCACATTGATGTGCCATCCTGGATTAGCTGCACTACCTAAGCCACTTGTGTGGGTTGTAGACTCATCTACCACTCATGCTACCACTAGAGTGAAAACACTGCCAGCATTCAAAAGTGACCAAAACATCAGTCAGAAAGCATAGGAACTGAGAAGTGGTCTGTGGTCACCATCTGCAGAACCACTCCTTTTCAAAATAAACACGTTTTCCAATTTTGGTTCTTTTGGCACATTTCAAAATTGTTGGAAAAGTAAAGCATTTACCCCTTTGTAATGTTGCCATTGCTTTTCACAACACTAAAAAGATGTTTATGGACTGAAGACACCAAGTGATGAAGTGTTTCAGTTCTGGGTCATTTTGTCCCATTCTTCCTGCAAACAAGTCTTAAGGTGGGCAACAGGACGGGATCTTCGTTGTCGCATTTTGTGCTTCAAAATGTGCCACACATTCTCTATTAGAGACAGGTTGGGACTGCAGGCAGGCCAGTCAAGTACCTGTATCCTCTTCATCTGCAGCCAGGACTTTGTAATGTGTGCAGAATGTGGTTTTGCATTGTCTTGTTGAAATATGCATGGGTGTCCCTGGAGAAGAAGGCAGCATATTGTGCTCCAAAATCTCTCTGTACTTTTCAGCATTAATGGTGCATCACAGAAGGGCAAGTTACCTTTGCCAAGGGCACTGACACAACCCCATACCATGACAGACCCTGGCTTTTGGACTTGTTGCTGGAAACAGTCTGGATGATCCTTTTCTTCTTTGGTTCGGAGCACACGGTGTATATATACATACATGCATACATGCATACATGCATACATACATACATACATACATACATCAGCAACTACTCTTAAACAACCGGTTTGTAAATAATCTAATAATTAATTTAGTAATGAAAAATGTAGTGTAGGATTATTTACAAACCAGCTATTGAAGAGTAGTTGGTGTTTTTTAAGATCATTCAGAATGCGTAAGTAAATAATAAACTTTAAATTAACATTTATATTTCTTATTATTCTGGCGTATATTAATAGTTCCTCTGTATGTTAATAAATGCTTTAACTCAACTTCATGCAGATGTGACCTAATCTATGCTTTGTAAATCCCTTGTAAATTGCATAATTGGAATATTATTGATCACTTCAGCTTCATCGGCTCTGCTTAAAGGAATCAGTCTTAATTTTGGTCAAGAAATTCATTGTTGCTCTGATGAAATATATAAGATGTTTAGTTTAAACTCTAAAGATAAAACGAATGTCTATGGTATTTGTTCATTTGTGTTTATTCATTTATGCTATTTGGCTCAACTTTGCAGCTGCTATATTTATTTGTCTTTATTTATAATGCTGCCACTGTCCTCTTTTGTCAGGTTAAATCAGAGTGATGGATTGATCTTCTCAGAGAATGCGATTGAGAAGTTTGCTGTGGATCTGGAGAAAGAGATGTTCAGCATGTGTTACACCACAGACCAGGAGTACAGGAGTAAATGCCAGGATCTCAGCCTCAGCCTCAAAGATCCCAAAAACAAGGTGATTTATTTATTTATTTATTTTTAATTATTATTATTATTATTTTTATTAGTTTGCCATGTAAACAAAGCTACTTCATTCAGACTTTTGAAATGTTTATTCTATTGATTTGACTGTGTCTTCAGGAGCTGTGTCTTCAGGTTTTGAGAGGGAATCTTCCTGTATCCAGACTCATTTCTGTCAGTCAGCAGGACATGGCAATCGTTGAGGTAAATTACACTGTCAACTAAAAAATAATCCATTTAAGAGGTAGTTCACCCAAAAAATGTCAGCATTTATTCACCCTTGTTTAAAACATATTTGAGTTTCTTTCTTCTGCTGAACACTGAAGCTATTTTGAAGAATGCTGAAACATATAACCATTGACTTCCAGAGTATTTGTTTTTTCTACTATAGAAGTCAATGGTCAGTGCTTAATTTGAGCTGGATCTTGCCGGATCCTGTTCCAGAAAATGTCATATATTCGTGTTTGCGTTCCGGTATTTATTTTAATTGATCCGGCATTAACTTGTGTGTGGTGAATACCTGTGTGCGTGCGTGTGTGCGAGAGAATGTGAATAAGTGCAAACAAAGGCTGCGTGGATTATGTGCGTGCACACACGCATGACGGTAATCACCACGCGCAAGTTAAAGCAAAAGTCACTTTTAACTATTGAGCCTCAACAATATTTTCAACCAATCATCTTTCTTATGTTTTCAATCACTCTCATTGGTCGGTGATTATTGTTTCGTGAGCAGTGAAAATAAATGTCATAGTGGCCAACCTAAATATTTGTATTTTTGAAATGGTAAAGACACAGTCAAGCATACTTTCATTTTTTTTAAACCCCGAGTAAATCTGACAATGAGCCTGATCAAAAGAGATCTTGAGAAGATGAAACCACGTGAATGGATCAGGATAGCAGGAGACAGAAGCAAAGCAATCTCAGGTCAGCCAGAAAACATGACGAAGAGGTAACTGGGCTCTTCTTGAAGATTAGACTGAGTGAGTCATTTCATTGTCTTTTTTCACTTGGAAGTGAACTGAATGTCAGTGCTGTTAGTAAACTGAATAGTGATGTTTCATAAGATTTATGTTTGTAGCATTTTGTTTTTATCCATGATTGACCCCTAATGTTATATGGCACAAAATAATTAAAGGCCATTCAGAAATGTGATGCTCTTTTTTTGCGCTATCACCGTTTAATGACATCATGCTCCGGAAAAACTGAAATTGTGTGTTGGACGTCGGTCACGGTAACTTTTATTTCCTGGTTTTGTTCCAGAAATTATTCATTTAAACATTAAGCACTGTCAATGATTACCGGTTTTCAGCATTCTACTAATTATCTTCGTTTGTGTTGAACAAAGAATATACTCATAAAGGTTTATAACCACTGGAGGGAGAGTAAAGAGTGAGTAAATTTACACTTTTGTGTGAACTGTCCCTTTAAGTTCTTGTAGAGCTTTTCATCATTTTGTTCTCCTTTGACAGGAAACCTCTGCAGACCCTGAACCTCAGATCTCTTTGAAGGAAGAATCATCTTTTCTTTCTGTAGATATTGAAGAACCTACACTTTCTTCTCCTCCTGCTGAGAGTGTGAACGCTGTTGAGTCTATGAACACAGATGCGCCCCCAGTAAGTTTCTTAAAGGGACAGTTCACACAAAAATGTCCCAATCTGAATTTTTTTTATGTCAATGTCAAAGTTTTAATACACATACACACATGTAAATCAGTTATTTACTAAATTAAATACCATTATTCCATTTAAAAATACATTATTATTAAGTGCAAAAGTGGCATTTTGCTTTAACCCTTATATATTGTTTAAATTGACTCACCATTGGTTATGTTGGTGTCTGTTTTTGCCCCATTGATCTCCATTATAATCACATTTATTGATTGTAAAGCCATGACAGCATATAATCATGCATTATTAATTGTTGCTGCTTTTCCCTGTTGGGAAGAGGTAAAGTTTGTCATTTTTACTAATGATTAACTAATGATTTGTGTTGAACTTCAAGGTTACCATGTGTATTACAAAGCACTTTTCATTGCTTACCAGTGATAGGAATAACGGCACTATAAATAAATGGCGATACTAACGGCGATACTTTTTCCAGTAACGAGTTCTCAAATGAGTTACTGTTTCCCCCGTTACAACGCCGTTACCATTTCAGACAATAAAATGTGTGTTACTATAATTGAGAACACTGAAGCGGTTTTCATGCGAGCAGCGTCTCTCTCAGACATAGGACCTCTCTTTCTCTCGGGTGTGTGTGTGTGTTCGGGGCTGGGGCAGGACACATAACCAACCAGTGATGATGATTGGTGTGTCTGTGAACGTGGTGTAACTGAGAACGTGATGATTGGCTTAGAGTACATTTCCATCGTTTGCCAATCAGAGGCAGAGTAGGATGGGTGTTCACACACAAGCACACACACAGCCAGTGCACACACACCAACAAGCAGGAGTCAGAACTGGAAATATAAGCACTACTTTTCCCTGGTTGAGGTAAAAGGCAAGAATGTTTATGTATCGAGCAACTTATGCCCAGGAAAAAAAAAAAAAAGAGTCTCTCAGTATCAGTGACGAGTAATTCTGATCTAATGAAGCGCCTCACGTCGTCACATGCTGCCACAACATTAGTGGCTACGCAGGTGATAACGTGAGCTCTGCTAGCAAAGGAGGAGACGAAGCCACATCGTCAAAGCAAATAAAACTTGATTTTTCTCCAGCGCAAACACTTATTACTCAGGCAGAATTAAACAGAATAATATCTAGACATTGTCCCACAACAACATTAAAATAGTCAAGTCAAGTTTATTTATATAGCGCTTTTCACAATATAGATTGTGTCAAAGCAGCTGAACATAGTTCTAGTAAAGTCCAGATTTCAGAGTTAAAGTTCAGTTTAGTTTAGTTCAGTGTGGTTTAAATTTCACTGCTGAAAGTTCAAACACTGTAGAGCCACTGTAAATCCACTGAAGCTAGTGTAGATTAGTGTACAATGTTTTATATTTATTTTATAGTCATTTGACCAATTAGATTTTTTTTTTTAAGTAGCGCAATAGTTACTTTCCCTGGTAATTAGTTACTGTTATAATTATGTAACTCAGTTGCTAACTCAGTTACTGTTTGTGAGAAGTAACTAGTAACTAATTACTCTTTTAAAGGAACGTGCCCAACACTGTCGCTTACGCACTGTTAGTGCTCTTTAAATATGAAATGAAGCTGGTCCAGACTTTGAGAAGTCTTGTTCTAGAGCATAGTTTTGTTCCTATGAACAATCATGTGTAAAAATATAAAACCTTTTGTCTGTTTTCAGGAAGAGAAATCCTCTCCGTCTCCACTGAAGCCGGCCGAGGAGAGGGAAATAAGTTCAGATTCTCCTGACGTGATCAGCAGCATGCTGAAAGACACCACAGCAGAACACAAGCTGCATGTCTTTGACCTTAAATGCAGGATATGCACAGGTATGATCTTTTAACACGCATCTGTTTTCCTGGAAATATTATAAAGTATGGGAGTCAAATGTATCAGTATGGGAGCCCATGGGAAGCACATTTTCAGATTTCAATTAAACATTACAAGGCAAACTATTGTTTTGATCTTAATGACATGCACAGATGAACTGTTCAGCACAAAACTAGCAATGTGAGCTAACAACATCAATATGAGTAGTTTTGATTTCATGTGTACTTTAAATTGCAAAAATTAAAAAGTCAAAATCACAGCCTCGCTTAGGGCGATATTATATGGAAACACAATAAATTTTATGTCAATAACAATGATAAGCTCTGGACTTTTTTTACTTTATATTGATCTAAGAGCCAATCACACAGCAGAAATGTGCAGCAATGGGAATCTAGAAATGTGTTGATATTAGAAATGTAGCGGATTTTCAGCCACCGAAAATGTAAAAATATGTTACGCTATTTCAAGAGTTCACACTTAGCTGATGATTGATTATAAAGCGTGTTTGGCATGCTGTCCCGGGAGAGAGCCCTGAGCTCATAAGATCCTCGAGCCCAGGGCTCCCTCCCGTTGCAGGGCGAGAGGGGAATCTGAGCTCAGGTATTTCTCGAGAACTCCCCTGCTGTTGTAGCTAATGAACAGATAGTGAATGCTCTTAAGTGATAACTACTTACTAGTAGCACGTCTGTGGTGCCGATTTGGATTAGCCAATTAACTTAAGTTGCATGTTTTTGAATGGTGGGAGGAAACCGGGGGACCCGAGGGAAACCCACGTGAACAAGGGGAGAACATGTAAACTCCGCACAGAAACATCGGCTGGCTTGGTAAGGACTAGAACCAGTGACATTCTTGCTGTGAGGCAACAGTGCTAACCACTGGGCTACCGTGCAACCCATCTAAGAAAGGAGGAGGGGTGGAAGGGGGGATTCTTCAAAACGAAGATGGCTGTTGTATGGAACTTAGGGTATTTATAGTGACTTAGGAATCGTCTGATTGGTGAATCATGAATTGGGTAATGAATGACCAGCTGTGTTCAATCATAAGCACGTGATCCTCTCGAAATTAGTTTATAAATAAACTTCACTTAATTGAGCCTCTAATTTTTGTGGCTTCAGTCATTGTTGGGATACTCTATTAAAGCTGGAAGCATTAACAACTGATATGGAAATATATATCGTTATCGTTCAATATTGAAAATAATTATCGAGATTGCATTTTTGCCTTATCCTCAGTAGTTCTAGTGTTAAAAAATACACAAACTAATAATAAAGTAATATACCATATCCTCACCTCAGTATATTGGTTTTATGTTTTCATACTGCAGGCCAAGCATCCACTGATGGTGACTGTGAAATCAAGAAACCCAAGATGAAGACAGAAAGTGTAGAAAAGGAGAGCTCTTCATGTGTAGTTCAGCTGACGGATGAAGCTCTGGACTGTAGTGTACTGGAGTCTCCTGCTTCTCCCAGTGCGGAGGACGTGGACTCAAAAACACACACTGTAGACTACTCTCCAGTCATGATTCCTGCAGTTCCCCTGGTGTCCATCTCTGGGAGAGACCCTCGAACAGCACAGTATCAGAAAACTGCGTCATCTTCTGGACCGGAGTCTGTCTCCACATCGCTGCAGCATCCTAATCCAGCAAGAAACACCACTGAAGCTGTAAATGAGACACAGCCAACGCCGGTGTCTGTGCGTCTGCCAAAATCCATCCTCATGAAACCCTCACCATCATCACTTCACACTTCATATGCGTCGAATACAAGGTTTGTGTTTGAAAATCTTAAAATAAAGCACAATATCACCATATATTGCCATCAATTTTCCCCAGCACTGAATGTATTACTATTCTAATTTATTCATGATGTTATTTTTTTTCATTGTAATCATCATGTGTCTCTCTCTTTTAAGGCTGGCAGATTGTGATAAAGGAACCAGACAGTTTCTATCTAAGCAGAGCATTTTATGGAAAGGCTTTCTCAACATGCCCACTGTGGCCAAGTTCGTAACAAAAGGATATTTAATTTCTGGTTCTCCTGACATCCTGAAAGAGGTTGGTCTTTTAGATCATTTTATTTGCATGTGTATTTAAATTTGATTTGTCACATGCGAAGTCATACAGACTTTAATAAAACAAAACTAATTTCATTTAGAATCTAAATTATGAAGTATAAAAAGAAGCAAAAACACAATTTTAGATATAGAAATAGAAGATGTAACAGTGCTGCTGAAAGTTGCTTCTGAAAGTAATGCATTACAATATTGAGTTACTCCCCAAAACAGTGACTAGTTGTTTTACGTAGTTGGTTTTTATGGTCAGTCATGTGTTACGTTACTTTTGAGTTACTTTTCCTCACCTGCTGAGGCTTGATCTCTTTCAGAACTTGTTTTTTCTTCATCTTTTTTTAGTAGAGGAGCTCTGCACTGAACAACACACTGAATAACCTTCATTTACCTTTAAACACATCAGTAATAATAATGTAGAATAATGTTATCCTCTGAGATCTTCCTGAGCTAGAGGTCTATGTGCCGTATAATGACAGTTTACAGCAGTGTGTTTGCTGTGTTTAGTCTCATTAGTGCAGTAAAATCAGTGTGATTGAGACTATAATCCCCTTTTCCTTTTCTTCATGTGTTCAGAATAATGAGACACTTCCAGCATTGCAGAAATGTAAGCCAGAGCCGGATTCAACGCTCAGTTTAATTCAGCAGTTTATTTTAGAAAAGATCATTAATTAAACCAAAAGTAACTCAAATATTATTACTTCATTTATTAAAGTAATGCATTACTGTACTCAGTACTGAGAAAACTCATATTATTACATAACCAGCGTTACTTGTAATGCATTAATCACAACACTTATTATAGCTATAGAAAATAAGACCAAATATAATTATATACACTCACCACTTTATTAGGTACACCTTACTAGTACCGGGTTGGACCCCTTTTGCCTTCAGAACTGCCTTAATCCTTCGTGGCATAGATTCAACAAGGTATTGGAAATATTCCTCAGAGATTTTGCTCCATATTGACATGATAGCATCACGCAGTTGCTGCAGATTTGTCGGACACATCCATGATGCCAATCTCCCGTTCCACCACATCCCAAAGGTGTGGTCTTCTGCTGCTGTAGCCCATCCGCCTCAAGGTTGGATGTGTTGTGCGTTCAGAGATGCTCTTCTGCAGACCTCGGTTGTAACGAGTGCTTATTTGAGTTATTGTTGCCTTTCTATCAGCTGGAACCAGTCTGGCCATTCTCCTCTGACCTCTGGCATCAACAAGGCATTTGCGTCCACAGAACTGCCGCTCACTGGATATTTCCTCTTTGTCGGACCATTCTCTGTAAACCCTAGAGATGGTTGTGTGTGAAAATCCCAGTAGATCAGCAGTTTCTGAAATACTCAGACCAGCCCGTCTGGCACCAACAACCATGCCACGTTCAAAGTCACTTAAATCCCCTTTCTTCCCCATTCTGATGCTCGCTTTGAACTGCAGCAGATCGTCTTGACCATGTCTACATGCCTAAATGCATTGAGTTGCTGCCATGTGATTGGCTGATTACAAATTTGCGTTAACGAGCAGTTGGACAGGTGTACCTTATAAAGTGGCCGGTGAGTGTATGAAGAACATAGCTATAGAAAATAGAACAAAATATAAAAAAATGTTGCGATACAAACAAACGTAGAAAAATCAGAAGGGGTTAATGTGCCTGGTGCATAAGGAGAGGAAAGACTCTATCCTACAGGTGGTTTGTCAAACCCACTCACCTGCATAGAGCACACTCAGACCTACACAATATATGACCAGCTATAAATAATGGTGTATTTGAAATAAATGTGACCGATGGCTATCACGTTCTGTTTTCTCTGTTTAGGAGTTACCAGACACTATACACATTGGAGGCAGAATATTACCTCAGACTGTATGGGAATATGTTGACTTGATAAAGACCTCAGAGGCAAAGGTAATCCACGACCTCAGATTTACTATTGAAAATATTTAGCTATTACTTCTGTAAATGCCATAAATGCATTGTTTCTGTGGATGCAGGAGCTGTCGTTAATACGCTTCCATCCGGCGTCTGATGAAGAGGAGGTGGCATATGTGTCGCTGTTTTCATATTTCAATAGTCGTAGGAGATTTGGGGTTGTGTCTAATATTTGCAAACACATCAAGGATCTTTACCTCATTCCACTGTGCAGTAAGCAGTCCATCCCTGCAGCTCTTCTTCCTATTGAGGGACCAGGTATGTCATGCGGATATGTCACACACTAAAGGTTATTGCACGCTGAGTCTGAAATTTTCGTCCGTAATTTTCAGACGTTCGACCTCATGTTGTGTCAGTAATATGATCTGAAGAGGTGTTTGACAATCCAGGGCCACCTTACATGTGAAAGGTGAAATACAGAATGGCCTCGGAGAAACTAATTCAATATAATACAAATGTTCTGTGGTTAATTGTATGATTGTCTGTCTGTCTGTCTGTCTGTCTGTGTCTGTGGCTGTCCTTCCGTGTCTATCTGTCTGTCTGTGTCTGTCTGTGTGTGTGTGTGTGTGTGTGTGCGTGCGTGCATGCTTTATGTTAGGGGTGGCCAAACTTTTATTATGAAGGGCCAAAACCTAAACTTGATAGAGGGTTGTGGGCCGAACTGTATTGCATTGAAGTTGCAGGGGTAATTTCCTAATTTATTGCCTACTATTTAAAAATAATTAGTTTTAATAATTTAAAATAATAATTTTATAATGAACTTAAGTAAAAGCGTACTGTAAACAATCCCATTTATAACACAATGGAGCTCAATGCTGAATACACGAGTGCCTGCCGATGTCTTGTGCAGTGTCCTCCATCCGTCGGGTGACAGTATTTACATTGTAAAAAAATCTTTTAATTAACTAAAACTTTTGATTTTAGTTAGTTTTTTATTGTTAACAACAAAAAAAGCCGAAGTTTTTGGTAAATAAGAAATGACAATCTCTGTTAAAGGCATTTCCTTACACCACATCCCCATCATTCTGCTTCTCTTCTCAGATGGGATGGTGGGCCAAATTAAAGGTTACCACCATGGGCCAACTTTGGCCCACGGGTCCCAGTTTGGGCATCTCTGCTTTAGACAAACTGCCAGTCTCTGTACATGATCATTTGGTTGACAGAAATTGGTGTATGTAAGATCTTCTTTTTAATATGTGATTCCAGTATCGCTAGTAAAGCATCAAACTGAGCCTCGGACATCCTGAAGTAAACTCTGAATGTGTCTGGATAATCCTGCAGCGCTTTGATAGGCATGGGATGGACCCAATATTTCCTCTTTCTTTTTCTTTAAAGCAGAGAGAAGACGACAAAATCATCTTCACTACTCCAAGACTCCTTTTTGTATTGTTTTGCGAATTTCAGAGTAAAGGTCCTGTGAAGTGCTTTGAAATGTGCATTTTTTTTATTGGATGTTTGACGTAATCTCAACTGAAAAATGAAGATGGGGCGGGGCATAGAGTAGCTCCTCCCCTTTATAAAAATCAGCCAATAGCATTTTGTTTTCCTCACAGCTCTGCCAGTGAGAGTGGTTGAGCTCAAACGCATCAAATGAACAGCCAATGAGAAGAGGAGGGCGGGGCATGTCAGACACTAGAGAGCATTTGATTGGTCAGAAGATTTAATGAGACACGGAAGTATGAGGAGACGTGAATAAAACCATTGATCCATTTAGGCGGAAGAGACAAACTACAGGCTTTACATGTTTATATCTTGTAAATATAAATTTTGTTATTGTTTTGTTTGTAGCACACTAGCTTATAGATATCCTTGAAGACTAACATATTGATACTAACATCTAAAACGTTATTTTAACTTCACTGGACCTTTAATTTAATGTGCAAGTTTTGTGCGTGTAGAATTTTTGGTAAAAATATGTGTAGGAAAATTTCAGACTTCAGTGTGCAAAGACCTTAATGTTTCAAAAAGAGATGATTTTAATCGTTTGTTATGCCTCCACTTAGGGCTCGAACAGGATCACCCTAATCTCATAATAGGGTTAGCAGTCTGTCAGAAACTGAAGCGCCCTGACGGACCGCTGCAAGATGCTGCTGAGAAGAAATCCAAGTCCTTGATTTACAAGGAATCCAGCACTCCTACCTCAATAAATGATCTTGGACTGCATCACACGAAGGCTTGTGATGCTGATGTTTTCCTCAACTCAAATTCAAGTGGATCTTCATCTTCTGTACCTGTGTCAAAACCAAGCACGTCTGTCAACATGGGAACATCCAAAGACTCCACCACCCCGCTTCAGACCATACTAAACACACTATTCGGTCAGAAGAAACCACTTTCTGATGTGACGGAGTGTAAGAAAGCAGATGATGTTCAGCAGAATCAGGAGGACGCGGTGAATTTAGTTGATGATATGCCTTATGATCCTGAAGACTATGATCCTGCTGTTTCTAATGAAGCAATGGTTACTTTGAGTACACCTAAGGTTGTGGAACCTAAAGTACCACCTTCAGCAATTAATAATGAAGATGATGATGATAGACCGTATGACCCAGAGGAGGAGTATTGCGCAATTGATCATGGCGAAACTCTCAGAAGTAATTTACCCAAAGTGTCAGAAGCTAAAAGTGTTGAAAACTCCCCGACGGCTAACGCTGATATCGCTTATGATCCAGAAGATGAGACTGTGTTTGAAGAGATGCAAAGTTACCTCACAAATGATGCAATACCTCACAAACCCACAGTCTGCCTTTCCAAATACAAGGACGACATCTCAACGGCGACTCTCTCCGAGCAGCAGAAGATTCTCGAGGAGCTGAATAGACAGATTGAGGAGCAGAAACGGCAGCTCGAAGAGCAGACAGAAACCCTGCGCCTTCAGAAGGAAGCCATTGGACTCTCTATGGCACATTTCTCTGTTTCTGACGCTCTCATGTCGCCACCGACGCAGTTTGGCAGAGATGAAACCGAAATTGAGACAACAGCCTATTTTTCTATGAATATTCACAATAAGGATCCACGAATCTGTCGAAAAGCAAGTCAAGATGTGTCGTTTGATGATGCAGAGGGTGAGGGAATTGAAAAAGAAACTGCGCAGAAGCAATTAATCATTGAAGAGACGAAAAACGTGGCATCAAATGAATCGGTAATCCCAAAGAAAGAGACGTTAGAAGAAGAATCACCTCAACAGAACACCAAATCCTCACATTCAGAGAAAAAAGGAGACAGTAGACGGTCCACACTGAGCTCACGGATGAAATCACGGCACGAGCACAGGTCACACCATCATGAGAAATCATCTTCAAGAGGGTCAAGTACAGGCAGACCCTCAAAAGACATCTCAGACAAACACTACAGAAGGAGAACGACTACAGAGCGTCTCTCTAGGGGAAGTTACGGAGACAGAAAGACAGTATCATCATCTTCAAGAAAAAGCCATCATCGTCATCATTACAGAGACTCTTCTTCACCATCACGGTATAGCAGGAGAAGCCATTCCTCCTCGAATTCACACTCAAAACAGAGAGATAAATCTGCACAGGACGACACAGAGCAGTCAGGAAAGATCGAACAGCAGGAGTCTGGAGCATTGCTGGAGAATAGCACTCAATCTGAGCAAGTTTCTGACTGTCTCAGTGTGCAAACTCCTTATGTTAAAGTGCAAAGCGAGAATAATAAACCTAAAGACAAGCTGTTGGGAGAAGATCAGCAAGATGGGGTTTTAAGTACAAAACACGAGGCTGAGCAAAACCAGGCCCTTCAGACATTCCAGATCTCTTCACAGCCGCAATGTCAAAAGTTATTTGACAAAACTCAAGCTCAGTTGATGCCATGCAAAACTGATGGGTCTTCTACACAAGGACCACTTGGTAACATTGCACATGGCGATTCTTCACACAGAGTTTCATCAGCATTGAAGCCACACACAATTCAGACTGATGTCTTTCATTATGACTCCACGAATCCATCTACACGTAATCAAACAGTTTTTCCTGAGCCTGGTCAGATTGATCATAAGAAAGGCATTGCATCAGGTCAGAGGCCGAATTATGACTTAACACCTCAATCACCTTCAGGAGATTACCCTTTTCATTCGCAGTATAGAAATCTGTCTCAATGTGACTCTGATAAACTCTACAGCAGAGAGATGCCTCAGGATTTTATTAAAGATGCTGAACATGACCAGTCTTGTGTAGCTCGTAAGCAGGAAGGGTTACCCAGAAGGATCCGCAGAAGGTTTTCACTGGAACACACAGAACAGAGTCAACAACCCAGACCCATCCACTTACACGAAAGCAATTTCCAAGCAGCAGAAACCAGTATCTTACATCACAAACAAAGCAGTTTATCTTGTATGCAGGAACAAAAGGTTGATCAGGATGAATCTGGCCAGTTTCCACAAGGTAAGTTGTTATTAGGGCGCAAGGATTTCTTCAGACCTCCTAATGCTAAAGAGTACTTCCAGCATTCATCGTTCGATGAGTGGAAACCACTGAGAGACCCTTCCTTTAAGACTAAAGACTCAAGTACACACGCGTCCCCACAATACACCTCTGAAACACAAAGCTGCAACCAGACATTTGGAGAGGGTGAAACAGACCCAATACAACCTTGTTTTTCCAGACATGCTCCCACACACTCTCGAGACCCAAAATGTGGGTCAATGCACACACCATTTGAAGCACAGCAATACACAGAAAGAGGCCTGCAAAGGTCTGGACTTCGAGGATTGAGAAGGGGTATTAGAGGGAGGCTTTTTGGAAGGGGTCCTAAAATGAACGCACAACCCCGCTTTGAATCACCACAGCAGTTTTTGAACCAACGAGGAGAATCCCCTGCTGATGTAGAGGCATCGAGACCTCCAAATCATCACAGTCTTGTCAGTCATAATGAAGCACGTTTACCTAGATTTCCCATTAACGCTGCTACTCGGTTTAAAAAGACACATCTTAATCAATGTGAGGTTCAAAATTTGGGGCAACCACACAAAATGTTCTTGCATAGCCACAGACTGATGAATACACGGCCTTTACGGCGGTCAGGTCCACTGCTGCCCACTCCACCTGGAGGACCGGTCAACATTTCCAGAGGGCAGAGATGTAACTCTCCCAATGAAGGACACAGGGAATATCTGCCGTAACACCAGGACATGTGGAAGTCAGTGGATAAGTGAAGAAAACCCCAGCGGTGCTAACAAACCTCACTTTCCGTCAGGGAGTCGATGGCGTTCAGACAAGGAGAACCAATTGTTCAGCAGTTGTGGACCATCATGAACATCCATGAAGTTTCAGCTGTAGCGAAGGAAGAAAGGTTAAACATTTAGAGATGAATAAACAAAAGACAACAATGTTAGGGCAAAAACTTGGTTATGAAGGCAAAGCAAGAACACATGGATGCAGGCGTCTTGCAATGATTGATGAAGCTGAGATTTAACTTATGTTGGTGCAGATGTTCAAAGTTAGATGTTCAAAGGATAAAACCCTCTATAAAGGGTTTAGATGAGGAAGATCTTGCTATAAGACATTGACAGAAACCCAGCAAGCTTGTTTGTGCTTAAAAGACGTCTGATAGACATCTAAACAAAAACAAAGGCTAAATTTGGCCTGTCAGTGAACATCTAATAGACATCTAGGAACAGTCCAAAACGAGACTAGTCATTAAATACACTGAAATGATTGACTACATTTGTCTAGTCTATGTATTTGATGACTAGTCTAGTTTTGGATTGTCAGTGAACATCTAATAGACATCTAAGAACGGCCCAAAACTAGACT
>CAIGQV010019158.1:5685054-5698970 GCA_903798115.1 Danio jaintianensis
GGGTCCAACCCGGTACTAGTAGGTGTACCTAATAAAGTGGCCGGTGAGTGTATGTTTTATACTTATTATTTATACTTGGGTATTTATTGGGGGTCCCCAAATTTCCTGGGGCCCCAAGCGGCTGCTTACTGCACTTATTGGTTAAATCCGTCCCTGTTGATTAGGATACACACACACCATAGTCATAAAATAATGATCTGTGCTCATACACAAACACAACCCTGCTGTGGTTGATCAGACAGTACACTGACTAGCGTAAAGCATGTAGCGTGGCTTTGAAATCGAAGTTTTGTCAGCGTGTGTTCCTACAGTTTGTGTAGATATATATCTATTTTTTTTGTACTGTAAAAACAACACTGCAGTTTTTTGATGTTAGTGATCATAATTTGTGTTTAATTTATTTTCAGCAGAATTCAAAACTTTCTCAGGAACATTGCAGCATGAGAACAAATAAACGTTGAAGTTTCTGACTCGTGTGTGTGTGTGTGTGTGTGTGTGCGTGTGTGTGTGTGCGTGTGTGTGTGTGTGTGTGTTTCTGTTGAAATTAGATTTGTATTGAGCCCTGCAAGGCTAGTAAACTAATCCATAGTGAGGCCACCTCATCACATGACATAATCTTTTAAATGATTGCAATGCAAGGGACTGGAAGTGAAATTTTAGCATCTTAAAACCAAGTCGTATCACATGACAAGGGTTGAGTCATATCAGGTTATAGTGTGTGTGTGTGTGTGTGTGTGTATTTAGCCTCAGCTTGGCAGTGCAATGCTTCTACTGCCCTATTTATCTTAAATATAGATCATGCAGTAGGCACAGCAAGTTTGCCAGTGGCTCAGTAACTCTTAATTTCTCACAAAAGGAGTTTTTGATTTAATATTGACATATTTATGTGCAAATTTGCTTTAAAACAATTACAAAGAAGTATTTTTTGTTTAAATTGAAATGTATGTGCTTCTTAGGAATGAATGCTCAGTAATGTAATGATATTTTGACATTTTAGTTGTTATTTATATTATTTTCCACATCTAGTTGAAGTGCTGCTTCTGTTGTGATCGCATGAATATTATCCTAATGAACAAGAAGCTGATTAAAGGGATCGTTCCCCCAAAAATGAAAATGTACTCACTCTTTACCTTCCCTCAAGTGGTTTAAGAGTGTCTTTATTCTGTTGAACATAAAACAAGATATTTTAAAGAGAGCTGAAAATTGGTAACCATTGACTTCCATAGTAGGAAAAACAAACACTGTGGAAGTCAATGGTTACAGGTTTCCAACATTCTTCAAAATATTTTATTTTTTGTTCAACAGGAGAAATTTAGAAATAAGGGTGAGTAAATGATGACAGAATTTTCATTTTTTGTGAACTATCCCTTAAATATCATTTTAAATGTGTAAATACACATTGTAGGTTTAAAGCAGGGCTTCATTTGGTCTTGTCTTTCTAGCATGAAATGTATGCTAAGCTGGAAGCACTTGGACAGAATCTCACAGGCTAAAGTTTCAGCCCTGATGCACAGTGTGCACTTTCACCAACACTGATGTGAACTGAGCTAACACTCACCAAGCACTACAGATGTCTGTGTGTTCGAGTTCCTTACTGTGTCTTTTCATCTTGCAACATTACATTAGTTGTGTTTCCATCCAAAGATGCTAATTAAAATTATGCACAAAGCTGTAATATCGCATAAAAGATGAGTGAATACATCAGTTTCCATCCAGTGAGAAACAGAAGAGAATAAACTCCTCAGCTGCTGCTGCACGCTCAGTAATATCACTGAGAGGAGTGTAGTGTGCTGCACTGGCGGGATTCTCCACTGTGGTGTTTGTTCTCCTCTAATAAATGAGCTGCGCCTCAGAAGACCAAGACCAAACGCAATGAACGCGGTGAATGCGGTGTCTTCTGGAGGCGTGAGACGGGAGCGCAGACAGATGCTCAAGACAGTTCTGGAGGGAATAATAATAGAAGAAGAAGAATACTGAAGCACTGTGATGACGGACTGACGGACGGCTGAGGACTTTTACAATCAGCACAACAACATTTCACATCTGCAACAATGGAGAGCTTCAAACCAACATTAATGACGCAAAGACCCTCACACACACACATTTATATCTGTCAAAGCATCTGGGAAAAACGACATCGCAGCACACAGACTGATGAAGCACAGGCGCAGACTTTACTCACTACATCTGTTTACAGCAGAGGTTATGTGCATTTATTCTTATCGGATAGAGTTTATCCTACTCAGATATGCGCACACATTTTTTGTAATGTGCATTTTCAAGAGTATCTCACACAGATAATACACTAATTTTTTTTTACGTATTTGGCATGCTGTGTGCAGGGCTCTGAGCTTGGAGGGAAACCCTGACTCGTGTTACTCCCCTTGTCAGGAGAGAGAGATTGAGAGGGGTCCGAGAGCAGTGTCAAGCCCGGCCTCAGAACGCTCCCCAAAATAAGCAATAGGAAACAGGACAGCAGCCAAACATTAGAACACCCCCCAAATTTTGCAATATAAAAAAGTTTGGAGGGTGCTGTTTTTAAAGAGAGAAGAGAGACACTGCAGTAGTGACAGTCAGTTTATGGAGAGTTATTATATATGGCCTCCAGCCGGAGTGGCTACTGAGTGTAAGTGGCTCAAGCGTGAGTAGTCACTGCTGCGGCAGTGGTGAAATGGTAGTCAATATTGAAAGGTAATGCGTTAAACTGCTGTGGCAGTGCGGGAGAGTGTATCAGTAGTGATATATAGAAATGGAAGTGTGTATGAGCTCTGATAGAGTGTCACTGCTGCGGCAGTGGTGCAATGGGGGAATGTAGAATGGAGAGAGGGGGAATGGTGGGCTTCAGGGCTGAGGAAGGGGCTGTGGGTCAAGGGTAGGGGAGAGGGTTAGGAGATGGAATAATAAGAGGGCTGACGGTGAATTTCCTCTGGCACGTTGTGGGTATAATATAGGTTTAACAGTTGTGCTGCACATTAAGGGACTGAAACAGAGGAGAACACGTTGATAGTGACTGAAAACGACGAAAACAGGCATTTCTTGATTTGTATAAAACATTTTAGTTTTATTCATATTTTATCTTCTGAATCATTTTAGTTTTAGTTGAGTAAATTTCATAAGATTTTAGCCTACACTCTCAGAAAAAAAGGTACGCGAGCTGTCACTGGGGTGGTACCTTTTCAAAAGGTACAAATTTGTACCTAAAAGGTCCATATTAATACCTCAAGGGTACATACTAGTACCTAAAAAGTACAAAAGTGTTCCTCTTAAAAAAATTGGTACTAATATATACTTTTGAGGTACCAACATGGACCCTTTAAGTACAAATGTGTACCTTTTGAAAAGGTACCACTCCAGTGACAGCTCGCGTACCTTTATTTCTGAGAGTGTAGATTTAGTTGACTAAAATATATTTGTTTTAATTTAAGTGTATATAAATTAAAATATTGTATAAATTTATTTATACAAAATACTAAAACTTCTAATTAAATGATACGGTCTCATTAAAATATGGAATATAGCTTGTCCATAGAAGACCAAAATATTGTATATGCATTGTTCTTTATATCAATTGTAAAATGATGTGTTGGCAATCCATCCACATGTAAGAACAGTAGCCTATTGAAAATGCAGGATTTGCAATTATTTAGCAGACCAGTTATTTCAACGTGGTAAACGTGGTAAACTGGTCTTTTAACCAGTCTGTCAAACAGCTTCAAGCCATTAAAACTTTGAAAGGGCTTAGTTTAGGTCCACTTTGCAATGTCAGTCTATAGCAGGCTTTACTTTACTTTACTGTAGTTGGTGGTACAGTACATGGTGCTCAGATGTATAGCATTCATTTAAAAATGGAGAATTTCATGTGTCTCGCACTGAGGAGAGGCCTCCGTCGGGCCACTCTGCCATAAAGCCCCGACTGGTGGAGGGCTGCAGTGATGGTTGACTTTTTACAACTTTCTCCCATCTCCCGACTGCATCTCTGGAGCTCAGCCACAGTGATCTTTTGGTTCTTCTTCACCTCTATCACCAAGGCTCTTCTCCCCTTATAGCCTATTGAAAATGCACTAGGCTCTAGGAAGGGTTCTGGTCATCCCAAACATCTTCCATTTAAGAATTATGAGGCCACTGTGCTCTTAGGAACCTTAAGTGCAGCAGAAGTTTTTTGTAAGCTTGGCCAGATCTGTGCCTTGCACGATTGTGTCTCTGAGCTCTTCAGGCAGTTCCTTTGACCTCATGATTCTCATTTGCTCTGGCATGCATTGTGAGCTGTAAGGTCTTATATAGACAGGTGTGTAGCTATCCTAATTAGGGTTGTCACGATACTGGAATTCGGTACCAATCGATACTGAAATTTTAAAAACATCCATTTCCCGCTAACATTTGAGCGCTGTTGAGTACGTTCTTAAACAGCGCTGATTTGCTGTTGTGTTCACGTGCTCAACAGAAATGACTGTGATTGACTGAGTGTAACCACAGATACAGGGACACTGGAGCGTTTTAAAACTGCTACCGAATTCCAGTATCGTGAGAACACTACTCCTAATCAAGTCCAATCAGTATAATCAAACACAGCTGGACTCAGATGAAAGTGTAGAACCATCTCAAGGATGATCAGAAGAAATGGACAGCACCTGAGTTTAATATATGAGTGTCACAGCAAAGGGTCTGTATACTTATGACCATGTGATATTTCAGTTTTTCTTTTTAATAAATCTGCAAAAATGTCAACAATGCTGTGTTTTTCTGTCAATATGGGCTGCTGTGTGGACATTAATGAGAAAATGGCTGCAATATAACAAAGAGTGAAAAATGTAAGGGGGTCTGAATACTTTCCGTACCCACTGTATATGTGTGTGAGTTTAGTAAAGCATCAAGACCCAATTTCATCAAATTTGAACTGATTCAAGATGTGTCCACACTTGTTTCATGATCTAAATATGACAGTCCAACAAGGTTTTTTTGAGCAGAATGTCTTTTAATTCTGTAAATGTAAAACCCTAACCTATTTAGCACGAACTAAACCTCCCGTCTCCCCTGTCCGTCTCTTTATAGTCATGTATATTGTATAACAATGTCCTCAGAGGTATTTCTGCATGCTCATGTGCACATCATTCTGCAGTGCCTCCACAATATTGTGCGTATACATAACATCACAAGACAGGTATGACTGTTAATGGAGGACATATGTATAGAAACAGATACTACATGATTTTCTGGCCCTTGATGTGCATGAATAGTGGCTGTGCATTTTCAAATCAACCCTCACTGAGGATAAATCTGACCATCTCTGACCATACATTTCCAAAAGAAAAAGCAATGTAATCTTGTGCCATGATATAGCTTCATGAATAAGCCAGATGTATATGCTAAGGTAGCATGTAAACGTTAAGCCGTTGACAGTGTTTCCCAAATATACGTTTCTGTACACTCTCATGACAACATACATAATTTGTGCAAAATGACCTTCTCTAATTTGAATCAACTTTTTTGATTGAACCAAATTTTGAACTCATCTTGCACAATTTGTTACACAGCCATAAGGTCATGTTGGTTCTCACATATTTAGCTGCATCATTGCCGAGTTGGTCTTTAAAGTTTAATTCAGGTGTTGTGAAGAGGTTTAGACAGAGTAAAGGTTGAATGGGGTTTGTCCGAGAAGGAATTCTCCAACACCGATGAAGTAAACCACTTGAGCAATCCCGAAGAGCGGAGCAATGACCAGAGCCCTGCAGCCGGCTCCCTTCAGGAACGCACTTGGACCTTCTTTACGCATTATCTTTCTGTAGGAGGACAAAACAGGCATCATTACAGGAGAGGAACCAAAAGTGCATCATTACAACAGAGGAGGAACCAAAGGTGCATTATTTACCCCCTTTCACACAGTGATACCGGTAAATATATGGGAAAACTTCCAGAATGACTCATTTATTCATTTTCCTTTGGTTTAGTCCCTTATTTATCAGGGGTCGCCACAGCGGAATGAACCGCCAACTATTCCAGAATATGTTTTACACAACGGATGCCCTTCCAGCCGCAACCCAGTACTGGGAAACACCCATTCACACACACACACACACACTCATACACTACAGCCAATTTAGTTAATCAATTCCCGTATAGCGCATGTGTTTGGACTGTGGGGAAAACCGGAGCACCCGGAGGAAACCCACGCCAACACGGGGAGAACATGCAAACTCCACACAGAAAGGCCAACTGACCCAGCCGGGACTCGAACCAGCAACCTTCTTGCTGTAAGGCCACAGTGCAAACCACTGAGCCACCGTGCCGCCTTCCAGAATGACTTTACTGGTAAATTAAAAAAAGCACTGTTCACACAGGCGAAGATGTTCTGGAAAACTGAATGCATTGTGAGCTGTAAGGTCTTATATAGACAGGTGTGTAGCTATCCTAATTAGGGTTGTCACGATACTGGAATTCGGTACCAATCGATACTGAAATTTTAAAAACATCCATTTCCCGCTAACATTTGAGCGCTGTTGAGTACGTTCTTAAACAGCGCTGATTTGCTGTTGTGTTCACGTTCTGGAAAAGCACCATTCACAAGTCCTTTTCAAAGTGAAGTTTGATCAACTAATTTCGAGAGGAGCATGTGATATGATTGATCGCGGCTGGTTTCTCATGCGCAATCATCGATAAACTAATCAGATTAATCCAAACCTACAATAAATAGCCCATTTTACCTTACGTCCCTTATCTTCGTTTTTGAAGAATCCCCCCATCCACCCCATCTCCTCCTGGGGGAGCTCTCGAGAAGTACCTGATCTCAGACCCTCTTACATGCCCATTGACCAGACGGGAGCCCTTGGCTCATTCTGTCTCAGCTCAGGGTTCTCTTCCTGGACAGCATGCCAAACCTGCTATTAGTATCAAGCAATATCTAAGTGTGAACTCTTGAAATTGTGGTAAATTCTGACACCATTAAGCAGAAATGAGCTCTAAACGGCTGTGCTTGTGCTTGTAAACATGAAGGAGGTCAAGCTTTATGTTGATGGTTTCACTTTTATTTGAAACTTTAGCATTCATGCAGCTGCTTTTGTCCCAGAGGTAAACCAAGATACTTAACTATAGGAGAAAAATGTGGTCGCTAGCTTTCGAAAGCAGAAGCGCTAACTGCAAAAGACTTTTGTTTATACAATTGACTAACATACAAAGAAACTTCCAGCATTCCAGGAAATTACCGGTAATATTACAACTTCTCTTTCCGGAAAATTGACGGAACAAATTTACTTCACACACAGGGGCGTAGCAACCGAGGGGGACAGGGGGAAACGCCCCCCTCACTTTTAGAGACAGACCATTTAGAAACAGGTGATTGATAATAAAATGAACGTAAAATTTTGGATCTCATTCAGCTGTCCCCCCCCACTTTTAAAATGTCCGCTACGCCCCTGTTCACACATGATCTCTTTGCCTGTGATTTTCCAGAAAAGACTGTATGTGTGAAAGGAGCTAATGCCGACTGATTCTCTTCCCCAGATGAATGTTTTGTTACTGTACCTGATGCAGTCCACCACGCCATTGTAGGAATCCTCGTTTGCGCTTTTATTGAGTGACTGCAACCGTGTTTTCACAACTGCATAGAGAGAGGATCAAGCTTAAACTCTGCACATACGCTAACAACTGCTTATGTCATAGAGTCTTAGGGTGCTTTCACACCTATAGATTGATTGTTCCGAAACAGGGATTAAAATGATTGCCCATCCTTTTTTTGTAACATTTAATTAGTTATTATAAAATTAGAATAAGGCATTTAATAACTTTTGCTTTAATTATTAATAAGCGCGATTGCGGGGTTCACATATGCCAAACGATCCGAGCTAAGGGGGCAAATGCGCCAGGTTCCGAAACAAATGTCTAGGTGTGAAAGCACTCTTAACCTCCGCACATACGCTAACGTCTGCTTGTGTTATGGAGCCAGACATAAACACTCACCATCGCATGGACTGACGGCCACAGCCGCGGTACATCCAGCCACACAGCCGGAAATAAAAGACCAGTAAAAAGGCACATCGCTGTCCTCAGAGGTCTTGCCCAACTGGTTGATGTGGGCAAACAATGGAAAGTAAACCACAGAGAAGGGAATGTCCCTGTAAAAAGAAGAACCAAGGTCTGTAGCACTAATATCTCAACCTTTCTTGATTTGACATGTATACCTAGCACATAATTAAAGCCTTTACCCCACCCAACCCCTAAGATTTGATAGGAATGAGAGGCTACTAATGCCTTGTTTCCACTGAGCCTTATGGTTTGGTTTGGTACGGTACAGTACTATTGGCCTTATTCTTGATGTACGAGGAGATGCAGCCATTGGAATCTTTTTGTCTCAACACTTCTGGTCTCATTCAATTGCATTGATTTGTAGATGTTAAAAACAGCTCATTCTGCTGCTTCATGTTATGTATAATCGTGAACACACTTGTTTGTAGTAATCGCAGAATAAGGTCAATACACATTTATTTTCCACTGTCAAGAGTTGGTACCAAAACAGGGAACAGTACTGTACACCATTTTTAGGACCCTTTGATAAGGGTACTTGGCACAATCATACGGTTCCAAAAGAGTGGAGCTAGACTCACTGCAGAACACTGATATACAATAATAATACAATGATGGTGAGCAGCAATGAGCCATGAAGCAATGAACCATCATTGAAGAAACTGGATCTCATGATGAGAAATTAAAAGAACCAAGAACGGGATCTGAGGTTTGTCCTCCATTGTTGTTTACAGCTGTCTTCTTTGTGCAAGAAGGATTTCTATTCACTACTTCTAGGCATACACCATGCCTACCAAGTAAAGACTGATTTATACTTCTGTGTCAAGTGCACGTGTATAGTCTGGCACAGCCTTCTCGCGGTCGCATAACCATCGCTCTGGCTGACGCCGACGCTGACGCGTACCTCTCAAAATATGAAACTACATGTCGCAACGATGCATAGTGCAAGCTCTGTAATTGTTTAGCTTGGTAGCAGTGATGAGCGTGGGCCCGATGGAGCGAGTGTTTACAAGTGTGGAGTCTCGTGAAGGAGCTCCAGATGGAGACTTTTGTTTTGTGTTTACCTTATGATTAAAGTTGTTGCACGTCTGCCGGTTCCCGCCTCTGAATGAGCGAGTTTTAGCTTCTTGTACATTGAGGTAGCGTTCAGAAGAATCAAAACACCCATAAGGAAACTCGACACAGAGGAACATAAAACCTACTGCCAGCTAGCGTTTCGGAAGTGTTATTGCAGAGCAACACAAACAGCACACAGAAGTATAAATGCACGACTACGCGCAAGGCAGGCGCTGAGGATTATGCGGATCACTCAACGCAGAAGTATAAGTCAGCCTTAAGGGTACTACTGGCAGTGAAAATGCAAGCCTGATCAGGATGACCTGTAATGTATCATAATGTACTGCATACCGTACCGCTTTGTGGAAACAAGCCATAAGAAAGATGTTGAAGGCTCAGATTCTGTCAAAACTTAAATCTGAAATTGGCAATGTTATTCCAGTACCAGCAAGGAGATCTTTGAGTAAGTCAAACTTCTGTAAATCCCATTACATCACGAGTGTCCGGTCTATCTCCTGTGGGCAAGTTTAGCTCCAGCCCTAATTAATAACAGGTGAACTAGAAACTTTCAGGCAGCAGTTTTAGAGAACTTCCCAGGGGAAAGATTGGACACCGTTCTGTTACGCCACAATGTGCCATCACTATATAAACTAGTATTTATTTAGTCTTGTGGTGCCACTACTTATATGAGGGGTACTATATGTAGTCCTGGAGGGCCGGTGTCCTGCAGAGATTAGCTTAACTTTCTTCAACACACCTGCCCGGAAGATGGTAGTATACTGTAGCTAGAAAGAGCTTAATTAGCTTGTTGAGATGTGTTTGATTAGGGTTGGAGCGAAACTCTGCAGAACACCGGCCTTTCAGGACAGAGTTTGGTGACTTAGTTTAAATTTGCCCCAATGTCAGAGTGTAAGTTGAAATGTAGCCTAGTTGTGACATAAAGGGACACCAAGTTACAACTGACACACTACTATATATTTTTGTGTCACACCACTGAACTTAGTTTAAAGGTAACTTAATATTTACTGCAACTAAATATTTACGGCAGCCTCTACCCATGTATAATGGCAGAAAAGAGATGATTAGTTTACATTAGTGACTGTAGTATAATGTACTATAAAAATGTAGTTTGTCATTTAATTGACATTGGACAGTTGTGTTTACGGTAAGTTGTGGTTTTCTTGGAGCAACGTCAATGCAGAATTTAAAGCAGTTTAATGATTTAGAGGCTTTTTATTGGGTATTGCATCATTCAGTGCAACTACGCATTACTTTACGGACAGCTTCACGATCTTCCTTAAGATCATGTGCTGCAACCGAAGTACTAATTTAGTTACAAACTAGCTAGTAGTTACTAAGCCTCTAGTGAGGACTTTACGTTCCAGTTTAAGCAAGAACTTAGAAACAGCTGGTGCAACCCTAGAAGATTAGGATTACCTTTTCATTATCTTTACAGATGGAGTCTTACCTCATGAGTGTCGCTCCTAGGCCTTTGTAAAGTCCCTGGATGCCTTTGGTGCGAAATAGTTCTTGGGCAATCTGAATGGCAGATACTTTTCTAATGGAAGACACGGGACCCACACTGTAGGAATAGTTGAGGACTGGACTGGCCGCTCCCAGTTTCACAGTATGGAGGATTGGTACGTTCCTCTGCTGGGCCACTGGATGCAAAACATGACAAATACCTTTCTTCATACAGCACATTTTTAAGTCAAGTCTACTAAATGACACAAAGTTGGTCGGGAGAGCATTGAGGGCCACAAGATGTGAAGTACAGGAGGAAATATTGACTGATTTAATGACTGTTTACATCATAAGCATACAGGCACTGAATTGTGGAGAGCTTTTGTCAGTGTTTATGCCTCACCAAGTCGTCCTGCATCCTGAAGCTGAATTTTAAGCATTTCCATTGGGGTTGTGACAATAACCTGACACATCCCTGCCCCGCAACCGGCCAACATTTCCTGAAACACGCTCAGCTTGAGGCTGAAACACAGGAGTGCATCAATTACTCTCTTTTTATTGATTTGAGTGTTGTAGTTGTAGTTTCCTGATAAAGGTACGTACTCTCCCCTGCTGAGCTGCTGTCGGAAGAAATCATTGGCGGCCAGTTTGATGGCCTTTTCAGGAGTCACCAGTGTCAGGTTGACTGCTGCACCTGACAAGAGAAAAGCTGATCTATGAATATGAAACCAGTTCAAAGTTGTAAAAATATTAAGGTTGAAGGAAATTCCTGCTGATTCAATAAAACAATAGATTTTCTAAGGACTGTTTGCACATGTAGAATTTCCATACAAGTGTCAAATATCTAAAAGTGAATAACAAGTAAAGGTTTGTAAACACTGCTGTAAATGTAACCCATTCTAGGCCAATTCTCTTGATTAAACTATGGTTGAGGCAAACAGACTTTTAACCAATGCATGTACCACAGGCTTTATTAAGTGGTACCAAGCACCTCAAAATACAGCTCAAGACATGCAGAATTTGCATTAAATGGCATTTCAGTTGATGGATTGAGTCTGACTCAGACAACAAAACATTATCAAAACATCTTTACTGGCTCGCAGATGAATTTCATTCATTCATTTTCTTTTCGGCTTAGTCCCTTTATTAATCAGGGGCCGCCACAGCGGAATGAACCGCCAACTTATCCAGCATAAGTTTTATGCAGCGGATGCCCTTCCAGTCGCAACCCATCACTGGGAAACATCCATACACTCCCATTCACACACTACGGACAATTTAGCTTACCCAATTCCCCTATAGCACATGTCTTTGGACTGTGGGGGAAACCGGAGCACCCGGAGGAAACCCACGCCAACACGGGGAGAACATGCAAACTCCACACAGAAATGCCAGCTGACCCAGCCGAGGCTCGAACCAGCGACCTTCTTGCTGTGAGGCGATTGTGCTACCCACTGCGCCACCATGATGCCCAGATGAATTTCATTGCATTGGAAATCTACAAATCTACACTGTCTTCAAGACCTGATGTTATATCTACACTTGGGAAACACCCATACACTCTCACATTCACACACACACTCTCACACTCATACACTACGGCCAATTTAGTTAATCAATTCCCCTATAGCGCATGTGTTTGGACTGTGGGAGAAACCGGAGCACCCGGAGGAAACCCACGCCAACACGGGGAGAACATGCAAACTCAGAAACGCCAACTGACCTAGCCGGGACTCGAACCAGCAACCTTCTTGCTGTGATGCCACAGTGCTAACCGCTGAGCCACCGTGCCATCACACTTTTGTAGAGGTTCTCACAAACTCTCTGATGTTTGGCAACCCTTATTATTATATTTCTCTGCAATAAATGTACTTCTTGGGGAATAATGTGACTTGTTTTTTTATGTAATTGTAATTTTACTTCTGTCCTTCTGTTTTTCTGTCCTGACTCTTATGCTGAGTCTATGCTAGCCTACGACTGTAAGATAACAGTGCTATTCCTGAATGTAGCATTCCATTACTATTGTCTATTCTTTAATATTGTTATTATTGTTACTGTCAATATTTGTAACAGTGCATTAAGGGTTTGTTGGTGTGGGTTTTTAATCAATAATCTCTGTATGAATAATGACATTTGTACCTGTAAAAGAAGTGGTACCAAGTACCTCTAACCTATAAACAACAAGCAAATATTGGTGTGTCCTGCTCCTACATCATAGTTTAGCACAGAGGAAGGAAGTTTATCAGGAAGTTTCTTGTGATCTTGATGATCTTGATTAGCAGGTTAATTTTATGGCATAAAGTGCTGACATGTTATGTAACACAAGTTATGTTTCCTTTTAGGAATAGAAGTTCAAGTGATCTTTCCCCTTTCAACAGTTTTTGTTGAACATCTTACCTCTGTACATTCCAAAGTATCCCTCAGACCGAACAGTCTTAATCAGACAGTCCATCCTAATCAAAATAAAAGAAGGTGTTATCGAGGTCTACAGAGCTAAATCATCATTTTAAGGGTGTTCACACTTTGCATGTTTGGTTTAGACAAAAAAATGACAGATGGAATAGTAAGTGTGGTTCAATCTGAACTATGGTGGACACAAAAACCAGCAGACCAAGACCACTGAAAAGTGGGTTTCAGTTCACTATAGCAAATGTACGGTGGCCCAGTAGTGCACTACAAAACTACATTTCATAAAGCAAACATTAATCTCACAACACAACGACATTAAGATCAAAAACACAACGAAAAAAATCTCACGGAAATGCTCCCAACCACTAGGTGTCATTGAAACACAGATTACTTCTTCTTCTGGTTGAATCTTAATGTCATTGCATTGTGGTCTTAATTAACACTTTAGTTTAGGGACCAATTCTCACTATTAATAATGGCTTATAATCATTTGTTTAGAATATTGTCTGTTTATTAGTACACATAAACTACACATTCTGCATAATCATATTCTACACACTTAATCCTAAAACCTAACTTCAACCTTAATAATCAGTAGTAATAAGCAGCAAACTAGGAGTTTATTCATTCTTTCATTCATTTTCCTTAGTCCTTTATTCATCAGGGGTCACCACAGCGGAATGAACCACCAACTATTCCAGCATATGTTTTACACAGCAGATGCCCTTCCAGCTGCAACTCAGTACTGGGAAACACCCATACACACTCATTCACACACACACACACACACACACACTCATACACTACGGCCAATTTAGTTCATCAATTCCCCTATAGCGCATGTGTTTGGACTGTGGGGGAAACCGGAGCACCCGGAGGAAACCCACGCCAACACGGGGAGAACATGCAAACTCCACACAGAAACGCCAACTGACCCAGCCGGGACTCGAACCAGCGACCTTCTTGCTGTGAGG
>CAIGQV010019158.1:5731924-5747666 GCA_903798115.1 Danio jaintianensis
ACACACACACACACACACACACACACACACACACACACACACACACAGTCTCCCGGACCTTTGTCTTAGTGGTGTTTACTAAGGCAAGTGTCACTATTGCTTTAGTGCTCATACTGAAGGTCTGCGATTGTTGTAGCCAGGGCACAATTTACCAGACAATTTTTTGATAACTCTCTTTGCTAACTACTACTACTACTACAGTAAGTAATCATATTTACAATGCTATTTCATCATTGCTGAACTTCCAAGAAAAAAAAGAATAAAAACAAACGTATTAATGGATTTGTTAACTTTAATTTGTCCCTCCTGTTTCTTTGAATAGTAAATGAATTAATTGTATTGACTGAAAGCCAGACGGTCAGTCAATCCAGCAATCTCTGGTTATCCCTCATACTCAGATAGGGCTCTTGACTCGGTTGCACAATTACTAAAACACTGTTATACGTAAAAAGTTCAATTGAACATGGGTTACTATAATTAATATTTTGCACTGTTGCCATGTCAGCTTTTTTTTCTTATATTCCTATTGCGTGTATATAGGGATGCTTCTCTATTAAAAACCTCCTAAAAAGCAAGGGTTTTCTGCTGCTCTCACTTTAAGGACATAAACAGAGAATCCCTCTCCAACTGTTCACTTTAGACAAAACAGTGTTTATGAGAATAAAGACGTGTACTTTAACTAATAAGCGTGCATTTGACAGCAATACACTGCAAAAGTGAACTGAATTCAGCCCTCTCGCACTGTTGGAGAAGCAGGTTTCCATAAATGCTCACCAGTGCTTGAACCCCCCCCCCCCCCAAAAGTAGCCAGCAATAGCCAAAAATAGTTCTATCATTACTAACATAAGGTGCGTCCCAAATCGCATACTTATGCACTATTTTACGCCATTTTGTAGTATAAATAGTGTAAGTAGTGCGTTCACACTGAAAACTCAGTGTAAAATAATAAGTGCACTTCAGTTACCCGGATGATGCACTCATTCAGCCGGTAAAATGAAGTGTGTACTGATGGACACTTCACGCACTCAACGGCCGCTGCTTTGCTCACGTAGCAGAAGGGACGGAGCTTTCGGACACTCATGTTGGATTACGTTATTTGTTTTGGATTGTGAAATCAAAATTCTCCTACGAGAGTGATTGTAGCGCCTCCCGATGGTGAACGCGGTTATACTCATGGTAGGTATTATTCGGTAGTTTGGTAATTTATTTCACTAATTTGGCAACCGTCAAACATCATCAGGGTTTGAATTTCCGCTTAGTAAAAAAAACCATTAGTGTTCCATTTGGGACGACACTGCATACATATACTATACTGTTGAGTGTGTAAGTGCATAGTGTATAGTGTGCCATTTGGGATGCAGCTATAGTTCATTTATAAAAAATTTTCTGAGTCCATATTTTCAGCATCGCAACCTTGGATCTACAGCTCTTAGCCAACATCTCATTTGAATTTAAAGCGACAGTCATCGAAACGCCACAATTAGGATCAAAGCCCAAAGGGGTCAGACTTATTTTACATCTTGTAAAAAGGGTCACCTTTAAATATAATTGGCTGAATCATAGAAATGCTGGATTAAGATTGTGTCGGGGGGTCGAATCAAGATCACCGTCTTTTAGCGATTAATCGTGCAGCTCTAGTCCTGGGGTCCGTTCTTCGTACCTCGCTTAAATGATCTAAGATAATGGGACAGATTCTGGATCTCTTAATCTTGATAACTAATCTCTGGCTAATTTGTTTCTTCAAACAAGTTCGCGAATCAGATTAAAATGTCTGGATGAGCTGATCTGAGATCGCTGCGAGTGTTGTGAAGGACAGATCTATCTGAATAATGGTCGTGCCCAACAGAGCCTAGTTTCTCTCGAGGTTTTTTTCCCTTCACTTTGTCAATTGGTGAAGTTTTATTTCCTCGCCACTGTCGCTGCTGGCTTGCTCGGATCGGGACTTGTGGAGCTGTGCTTCGGTGGATTTGCTCTTCAGTGTTTGAACTTTCAGCAGTGAAATTTAAACCACACTGAACTAAACTAAGCTGAACTTCAACTCTGAAATCTGGACTTTACTAGAACTATGTTCAGCTGCTTTGACACAATCTACATTATAAATGAAAAGCACTATATAAATAACCATGAGTTGAATTAAATCTATCGATCCTCGAAATCATGATCAGCAATGCAACGATTGGCTGACGGCACAGCAGCGTAATGACATCATCTGATTAATATTCAATCATCCATGTGATCAAAATGACATAAAATTCATAGTAAACGGTTTGTTAAATATGAAACCCAGTAACTTTCCACCTGCTGTGGGCTGCAGGCTTTACACTTTCATGTGTCAGGAGTGTTTTACATTTAGAGTGGATTTTCTTTATTATAGTAGCCCAGGGCTATCCACGTTTCTTAATCAGCGTAAGGAATAACTGGCTGTTTAAATTAATTTTGCATCAAAAAGCTTTGATATCGGTAAAGGTGTCTGCAACTTTTGCGAATAATCAAATCACCGTCATATTAGCTGTCAAAACACGTGCATGACTGCATAAATTATTAAAGTCGAATATTGTGCATGTCTATTATAATACACAAGCTGTAGTATTATACACAAGCTGGTAGCTTAAAATAGTACGCGTTTGTGTCTTAAAAGTCCATATTAATAAATGTTCTCTTTGAACCCCTTAAGGAGAACCACCCCGTGACAGTCTTTGTACTTTTATTTCGGAGTACAGATTGCATAGGTTTTATTTATGTATTTTTAAATCCTCTTTATATGAAATAAGCTGCTGCTTATGAATGAATAGCTGTTGATTTGCAGTTTAATGAGTGTGTGAATGGAACTGAATAGCTAAAAAACTGAAGTAGATTAAGTCTGCCTCATCTGTTAAGTGATTTCGAGGACCAAACTCTGGAGATTGAACCAACATTCTTCTGGTTATTAGGGTGTAGAGACTCTTGTTTCATCTAATCCAATATTTGGTAGAGCTTTGAAGTTTATAACAATGCCTTTGTGCTGTCTAAACTTGAAAAAAGTAATCTTGGGTACACTTGTGTACAGTCTTACTCTTTCTAGAAAATGGAGTATAAATAATGAAGACTTGGCTTCTGTCCATATCACTGCCCAATTAAATATCTCTGGAATGTCTATGGACAGTCTGCACCACACTACACTGTAAAAAAATACTGTTAATAAACATTTTGCATATTTTGTGATTCACAAGTGTTTATTTACTATTTGTAATTAATTTTTTTAGGTACAATTAGTGTACGGGCGGCATGGTGGTGCAGTGGGTAGCGCTGTCGCCTCACAGCAAGAAGGTTGCTGGTTCGAGTCCCGGCTGGGTCAGTTTGCATGTTCTCCCCGTGTTGGCGTGGGTTTCCTCCGGGTGCTCCGGTTTCCCCCACAGTCCAAACACATGCGCTATAGGGGAATTGATGAACTAAATTGCCCATAGTGTATGAGTGTGTGTGTGTGTGTGAGAGAATGAGTGTGTATGGGTGTTTCCCAGTACTGGGTTGCAGCTGGAAGGGCATCCGCTGTGTAAAACATATGCTGGATAAGTTGGTGGTTCATTCTGCTGTGGCGGCCTCTGATGAATAAAGGGACTAAGCCGAAAAGAGAATGAATGAATGAATGAATGAATGAATTAGTGTACCTCAACACTGCCAGAAAAACCTGAAGCATTTTTGCTTTATTGTTTTTATCAATGCTTGAGGTTTGATTTATTATATTTTATGCAGATGCACTCCACGAAAAAAATCATCCTAATCAATCTAAAATGATAAATTCTTCCTTTCCAAATATAGCTATTCATTTCATCTGTTAAAACTATACTCGCAATATGAATCACAGAAAAATAAAACATTGCGATGTCAGTTTTTTCCAATATCGTGCATCCCTAGTTCTCACACTATGATATCTATAGATGTAAAAGGAGGAGCTACAGGGGTGTAAGAAATGTAATTCTGGTGTAAATAAGACTAGGTAGACGTGTGCTTTCCAGTGATTTTACTGCACTCTGAAGTAAGACTGGGTCATGTCGTCAAATATTCAGGATGATTTGGTTGCAATGTATAATTCAACATCATGAATTGCTTTCTGATTTTAAAGCTCTTTTTATAGGACAGCCCTATCAGCGGTGGATATTTCGGATGTGTCTCTTATCTGGCTCGGCTGTTTCTGGTCTTGGGGCCACTTCATGGGCACTTGCAGCCTTGTGGATTTGTGTTGGTTGTCTGAAGTGGGCATTAGGTCTGTGTTTTTTTTAATTTGTTGTTAGGTTTAGTTTAGTTTGGTTAGGTTTAGGTTTAGTTTAGTTCTGTTTTAATTTGGTTTAATTTAGTTTAGGTTTGCTTTGCTTTGTTTTAAATTTGGTTTTGTTTAGTGTGTTTTGTTCTAGTTTTGTTTTAGTTAATTATTCTCCCTCCTGTGAAATTTTTATTGTTTTAAAAATATTTCCAGGCGTCGCTTAAAGGATTTTTTTCAACACTTTTTTTTTTTTTTAAACATAATAGTTTTAATAACTAATTTATTTTGTCTTTGCCATGATGACAGCACATAATATTAGACTAGATATTTACTAGTATTCAGCTTAAAGTGACATTTAAAGGCTTAACTAGGTTAATTAGGGTAAAGTTAGGGTAATTAGGCAAGTCATTGTATAACAGTGGTTTGCTCTGGAGACAATCCAACACTAATATTGCTGAAGGGGGCGAATAATATTGACCTTAAAATGGCTTTAAAACAATTAAGAACTGCTTTTATTCTAGCCGAAATAAAACAAATAAGACTTTCTCCAGAAGAACAAATATTAGAGGAAATACTGTGAAAAATTCCTGAATCTGTTCAACATCATTTGGGGAATATCTGAAGAAGGAGATTTACAGCAGGGCGAATAATTCTGACTTCACCTGTATATATTAAAAATATTATGAATTGTTTAATGTTGTTGAAGCATCTTTGAAGCATCTAACAATAGATTGTACTTCGATTGTAGACCGAATGCAGACTGATTGTAGTCCGATTGTAATCCAGTTGCTTTGATGACAACACGGACCAATCGTTTCGCTTCACAAGACCTCAGTGTGTCACGGCTGTTGATTTGGACTCGTTTGCATGCTTTTATTTTTAATCTAATAAACCTGTCACCATTCACTGCCATTATATGAAGCACCAAGAACAACATATTCAGCTCAAAATCTGCTTTAATGTTCAACTGAAGAAAACATGTACTATAACATTGTTAAGACTGTATGGATGTGTTAGAAGAGGTTGATTTTTAAAAGAAGAAAGACTCGTAGTGATAAAGCTGTGAGAGCAGAGAGGACTGTGGGACAAACAACACACTGACGTCTGGAAACTCAGCATCTTTTTAGTCTCCTGAGAGAGCAGCAGCAAGACAGGTGTGTGTGTGGATGCCTGTGTGTGTGTGTGTGTGTGTGTGCGTGCGTGCCTGTGTCTGTGTATCTGGATCTTTTTCTCTTCTTCCAAGAGGGTTAAATGCTTTGGCTTAGTCCCTTATTTATCAGGGGTTGCCACAGTGGAATGAACCGCCAACTATTCCGGCATATGTTTTATACAGCAGATGCACTTTCCAGCTGCAACCCAGTACTGGGAAACACCCATACACACTCATTCTCTCACACACACACACACACACACACACACACACACACACACACACACACACACACACACACACACACACACACTCATACACTACGGCCAATGTAGTTCATCAATTCCCCTATAGCGCATGTGTTTGGACTGTGGGGGAAACCGGAGCACCCGGAGGAAACCCACGCCAACACGGGGAGAACATGCAAACTCCACACAGAAACACCAACTGACCCAGCCGGGACTCGAACCAGCGACCTTCTTGCTGTGAGGCCACATTTTATTCAGTGAAAAACACTTGATGACACAAAAACAGCATCAGGGAGTGTCACAATCCCACTGTTGCGCCATTATTGTAGCGTGATGAATAGTTTCTGACAGCATTTTCTCTCTCTCTGCTCTTCTGAGGGCTCATTAATCTTTAAACGAATGGAGATTTCCCATTCAGATGCGTGAAACCCTTCAGTCTTTTGAAGCTCTGCGTTTGTAGTGAATATTGTGCTGTTTTTCATCTTAGGATGCATAAATTCAGGCTCTGTGGTGAATATTGTGTCTGCGATTCCTGCATGTTTTGAGGCCAGGGGTTAGAGACGCTCCCTTGGGCTTAAATCGGTTTTACTGTTGCAATCTTATTAGCCAAGGGTGCGTCTCAATCAGCTCCCTTGTGCTGTAGTTAGTGCACTAATCAGGGAACTAGGCTTTTTATGTGCTGTCTTGTGAATTGCATTATGGGATGTTGATCTCTGCTCTGTCCACTTCTGATGTTGTAAATTCAACTCTACAGTTTAACAAAGTGACTTTTATTGACATTTTAGTGGTTTAAAATAATATAAGAGATAATATCTAGAGAAATAAGTGTGTAGAATAACAGAAAATGTGCTGCAGTTTATTACAAGGTTTCTGTAGTGTAATATACAACACCAACACACACAATACAGCACTGCTCACTATTACACATGTGCAGAAAACACACTTTTACAACTTAGCAAGGTTAAAAGTTGCAGGAAGAAGGATCAAGATCCCATAATGCAATTCAGAAGCAGAAATAAATGGGAGAAAATAAAAACATAAATCACAAAATACAGAAAACTGCTCATTTAGGGATATTTTTTTTACAATGTAGGTTGTGTGCATGAATTCGTGCACTAGTAAGGGCACTGATGAGCTTAGTGCACTACACATTGGGACATATCATCAAATCTGGAACAGCAGAACTAATCATTTATACGTTTTACAAGTACATTACAGCTAATTTAAGCTAAATAATGTGATTGTTTCATTTACCAGCAACACTTCAGCTGTTAAACTATTATAATTGTTAGCTAGATTGTTCCTTACCTGTCTAGATATGTTCATTTATGTTAAAAATGAACAGATTCTTGTTAGATAAACATCTCTCGTTTGTCATTACGTTTGATGAATTGGGTCACGTGGCTCAAATTTCACCCTTTCGATGTGCACTATGCACCCCTAAAGGATGTTTGGAAGCACGAAATATAAATCTTGTGACTCATATCATCAAACTTAACAACAAACGAGAGGCTGTTTCCTAAAAATAATCTGCTATTTATTTATTTTTACATAGCTAGATAGCTCTTCAGTGCCCTTAATAGTGGTAATTTATTCACACGAGCTACGGATGCACGCCCTCAGGAGCTAGTGTGCAGATTGAGACGCAGCCTTAGTCAGTGTTCATCTTTTTGTGCTGTGTTTAGATCTCACGCTAACACTTAAGGTCACAATTATTGCTATTAACTACTGGCTTATACCCTGCCTATTATTAAGATATGAACTGTTCATTAGTCATTATAAAGTAGGATCTTATTTTACATCCTTAAACCTACCCAAAACCTAAACCCAACTTCTACCTTACTAACTATTGATAAACAGATAATGGTTTGTTAATACCGTTTGTTAAATTACACTGAGACTGAGATGGTTAAATGCACTGTAATATTAATAAGTGACCAAGATCTAGAGGAGAAAAATTAAAACATGTCACAGAAATGATTGCGTATCAGTGTGTATAAGTTTCTTAAACCAAAGAGACCAATGCACTCAAACAAGAACACCATCAAATACACTGTAAGAGGTTTTATTTTTCATAGATACTCTCATTAGCTGTGTTTCCATCCAAAGATGCTAATTAAATTTATGCTCAAAACTGGAATCAAATATTAGTGAATGAATCAGTGTTTCCAGTCAATGAGAAACAGAAGAGCATAAACTCCTCAGCTCCGGCTAAACGTGTACAGATATCACTGAGAGGAGTGTAGTGTGCTGCACTGGTGGGATTCTCCACTGTGGTGTTTGTTCTCCTCTAATAAATGAGCTGCGCCTCAGAAGACCAAGACCAAACGCAATGAACACGGTGAATGCGGTGTCTTCTGGAGGTGTGAGACGGGAGCGCAGACAGATGCTCAAGACAGTTCTGGAGGGAATAATAATAGAAGAAGAAGAATACTGAAGCACTGTGATGACGGACGGCTGAGGCCTGCAACAATCAGCACAACAACATTTCACATCTACAACAATGGAGAGCTGGAGACCAACATTAAATGACGCAAAGACCCTCACACACACACATTTATATCTGATCAGCATCTGTCAGAAACTGCATCACATCACGCATACACTGATCAAGCGCAGGCGCAGACTTTACTCACTACAACACCGTTTATGCACATTTTTACTTCTCGAATAAAAAGTTTGTCCTACTTAGTTGTGTGCGTAAGTATTTTCAAAACTGATGCACATCTTGGGTGTTTCCATCAAGCATTTATTTTAGTCATAATCTAAAATGTGGATTAAAACAGAGCTATAGTGTCATTGATTACATGTTGTGTTGTGCAGGTTCACCAAGAACCTCTCTCCAGATAAGATTAACCTGAGCACGCTGAAGGGAGAAGGTCAGCTCTCCAACCTGGAGCTAGATGAGGAGGTACTGCAGAACATGCTGGAGCTGCCCACCTGGCTGGCTGTCACCCGCGTCTACTGCAATAAAGCTGCTATACGGGTAAAACACACATGCATATGCAGAAATGTTGCCTAATCGCTGGCCAGTAGCACTACTTGAAAACAAATTTTCTCTCCTTTCTTTCTGGATTTCTCAAGGAGCTTCTGGTTAAAGTCAGTCGTCTCAGTCCATCTGCTCCAAGCTCCTTGGGTCTTTTATTTCTTCTTCCAAACGCCTTGTGAACGAGTATCCTAGTAAAGATAAAGCCAAATTTCCTTTCGTCTGGAGAAATTGCTCTTTTTTTTCCACATTGATTAATCCATGTAAGTTAACGGACAAGCTTCTGCTGAGCGGAAGAGAACGGTCCAATCACAGAAGGCCAATTATATAAAAACAAATATTGATTCCCTCTTACAACAAAAGTGGGCGGGTTCAAGGACGGTTTGAAACGAGCCATAGGCTCTCCCTGGGCATCCCGCACACACACATTGTTTAGATTGTTTACATTTTCAATTAATGGTAATATGACTAACAGTGGAATACTATGATTAAATAATTTTATTTTGGTAATGTTTGCGATATACACTCGCTGGTTACTTTATTAGGTACACCTTATTAGTACCGGGTTGGACCCCCTTTTGCCTTCAGAACTGCCTTAATCCTTAATCACTGTGGTCATAAAGGGATGGACATGGTCAGCAACAACTCAGGTAGGCTGTGGCGTTGACACGATGCTCAATTGGTACTAATGTGCCCAAAGTGTGCCAAGAAAATATCTCCCACACCATTACACCACCACCACCAGCCTGAACCGCTGATACAAGGCAGGATGGATCCATGCTTTCATGGTGTTGACGCCAAATTCTGACCCGACCATCCGAGTGTGGCAGCAGAAATGGAGACTCATCAGACCAGGCAACGTTTCTCCAATCTTCTATTGTCCAGTTTTGGTGAGCCTGTGTGAATTGTAGCCTCAGTTTCCTGTTCTTAGCTGACAGGAGTGACACCCGGTGTGGTCTTCTGCTGCTGTAGCCCATCCGCCTCAAGGTTGGACGTGTTGTGCGTTCAGAGATGCTCTTCTGCAGACCTCGGTTGTAACGAGTGCTTATTTGAGTTACTGTTGCCTTTCTATCAGCTGGAACCAGTCTGGCCATTCTCCTCTGACCTCCGGCATTTGCGCCCACAGAGTTTATTAGTGTACCTAATAAAGTGGCCATGAGTGCATATGATGACAGTCCAAATATAATAAAAAATATAATAAATCATTTAAAACAAAAAGAGGGTCAGTATCAGAAATGGCTTATAAAAAAATTTGCAATTGGAAACGAGCATGAAAAGTCAAGATCAGTGGGAATTACCACAGATTACATCACAGCTTGTAGGAGTGCAGTTACATTTGTTTGTTTTTTCCCTCATCAGATACAATGGACAAAGTTGAAGACCAGTCCCATCTGTTTGGTAAGAATCTCCTCATCTGCTTGAGTCTTACATTATGCGTCACGTTCTGTCATCCCGCTGATGTTCACATGATCTTCTGTGCTTTTTCACTTCTGCAAAAGTGCATTAATGGTGTATGGTGTGTCCAACAGTGTATATGACCGTGACTCTTTTCAGTGCTTTGCTGTGAACTAGACCTGCGCAATTTATTGCACAATTACCATTAGTGCCATAATAGTGTATATAATACACTAGGGCTGAACAATATATCATTTGGGTATCGATTGTGTATCCGCAATAGTCACATCACAATCAAGATTAGTTGGTTTATTAAAGCTAAGCTCAGTGGTTAGCACTGTTGCCTCATAGCAAGAAGGTCACTGGTTCAAGTCCCGGCTGGGTCAGTTGGCGTTTCTGTGTGGAGTTTGCATGTTCTCCCCGTGTTGGCGTGGGTTTCCTCCGGGTGCTCCGGTTTCCCCCACAGTCCAAACACATGCGCTATAGGGGAATTGATGAACTAAATTGGCCGTAGTGTATGAGTGTGTGTGTGTATGGGTGTTTCCCAGTACTTAGTTGCAGCTAAAAGGGCATCCGCTGTGTAAAACATATGCTGGAATAGTTGGTGGTTCATTCCGCTGTGGCGACCCCTGAAATAGAGACTAAGTCGAAGGAAAATGAATGAATGAATATTGGATTAAGTAGTAGATGTTAACTAATATTATATGGCCTCTGACAGCTCTCCATGTTGGAGATTACCGCAAGATTCGTGTTTCTGTAGTTAGTTTATGGTTTCAGCAGTGTAGTTCATCATGAAACTAGTGACTGATGGTGTTTTCTGCTTCTTTGTGTTTTGTTTTAAGTTCCTGGATAAAGTGGAGGTTGAAATGAGGACGTGTGAGGAGCCCAGACCCCCAAACGGACCCTCTCCAATTGCAATTACTGCAGGTCAAAGGTCAGAATGATTCCTTTTAGTGTATTAAATGCTCAGTGGTTTAACAACCTGCATCATCTCCATTATGCATTAACATTTACAGTTAAATTCAGAATTAATAGCCCTCCTGAATTATTAGCCCCCCTGTATATTTCTTTTCCCAATTTCTGTTTAACGGATTCATTTCTAATCACTGATGTCTTTTCTCTTTGCCATGATGACAGCACATAATATTAGACTAGATATTTACTAGTATTCAGCTTAAAGTGTATGCTTGTGTGCATGTGTGTGTGTTTCTCTGCAGTGAGTATGGGTTCGCAGAGAAGGTGGTGGAGGGCATGTCTGTGATCATCAACTCCATCACCATTAAAGTGCAGTCGCGAGCGTTTCACGCCTCCTTCCAGCTCTGGCAGCTCCAGGGCTGCAGCCTCAACCCCAAATGGCAGAAGAGCGACCTGCGATACACACGCGTCACACACCCCAAACGAGGAGAGGTACGGCACACACAGCACTACCTGAGTTACAGTGTTGGATAAATATGCAATATTGCTGTTGAGTATTACGATAGCGATATTTCTCACAATATAACATTTCACTAGAAAAATGCTGTTTGTATGAGCTAAATCATTTATTTATGTGATTATATTAAAATAAACAGGTAAAGATATTCTTCAGATCTAATTAATTCTAATTCAGACTCACTAATGTCACACATTTAGTCTTTAAACACTATGAGTGAGTGTAAACCTGATATGCAGATATTCTGACTCTGATTGGCTGTTGCCATCTTCCTCTCTCGTCTCGACTCGCCTATTAGTGTTTATTTTCAGCTCTGAGTTCAGCTTCCCGCCAATAGCAGAACAGCAGCTAATGGGGAGGCAGGGCTTAAGATAGTAAGGCCTCATCTGATTGGTCAGATTTAGATAAACAACCAATACATCAAATAAATGTAATTTGCCACATGCCTGCGATACATACATTGCATATACTATTATCCCATAAAGATAATTTTGTGACTGTAAAAGGTCTGCAAAGATCAAAATGCAGATAGATGGAGCTTCTCTCTCCTCAAAGAAAGGTAAATCAGTAATTCAGTCTCCTTTCTTTCACAAACCTACACTGCATAATCCCAGTCTATGGTCTGTACTGACTGCTTGTGAAGAATGTCAGCTTGACCATCTGACCAATTAGATCACAGTAGGGGCGTCTGACCAATCAGAGCAGAACGGAGGAATGATCTGGCCAATCAGTGCAGAATAGAGCCATCTGGCCAGTCAGAGTATATAATTGCCATCTGACCAATCAGAACACAGCAGGTTCATTTGACAAACCAGAGGAGAATAAAGTCTTCTGGCCTATTAGAGCGGAGAAAAGTAATCTGGCCAATCAGAGCAGAGTAGAGCCATCTGGCCAATCAGAGCGGAGTAAAGTCATCTGGCCAGTCAGAGCGGAGTAGAGTCATCTGACCAGTCAGAGCGGAGTAGAGTCATCTGACCAATCAGAGCGGAGTAGAGTCATCTGGCCAATCAGAGCAGAGTAGTCTCATTCTGGCCAATCAGAGCAGAGTAGAGTCATCTGACCAGTCAGAGCAGAGTAGAGTCATTTGACCAATCAGAGTAGAGTCATCTGACCAATGAAAGCAGAGTATGCTCTCCAAAAGGCTGGGTTTAGAGAGAGTGGATTCTTGAACCAAGCCTTTCAGTCACTGTGAGAAAAGAACTGAAGGTTTTTTGACCTTGGATGGAGGTAAAACTATTGTGGGAGACCCTGAACATGGCATAATGAACAGGGGTGTATTAAAGGTGCTGCGCAATAGTGAAAGTGTGTGTGCGAATGCTTCATTGTGGGCTGCACTTAAATGACCAGACAATTTGTCATGTGTGACATCATACGGCAGATTGTGCAACACTTTCGACACATTTGGCCTGAAGAAGAACTGTAATAATGTCAGGGTTCAAGTGGCCTTACAAGAGATTTTATCTGCTGAAACCCAGATAAAAACACCTTTCAGTAATAACCATTTCTTCATTTAAAGTTCAATGGAATCATAGTATGGAGAAAGTGTCCCATTATTCAAATGGTGATTAATAGAAAAGCAGCATAGTGTGATAATGAAGATGTGAGCAGCTGTCAGATCACAGTGTTTTCCGCTTCATTTCTCCTCCTTGTTCCTCTTTCACTTGCTTTTCCTCCCCTCACAGAAACACACGCTCATGTAAAGTCCCCAGACCAGCATTAGCTAATGAAATCAGGCCAGTCATTTTGATGTACGAACAGATATGCGGGTTGCCAGATCCTCAGTGTCTGCAGACTTAGGATGGATGTTTCATTCAGATGACCTCTCATGCTCTCTAATATAGTATATAAGCAGTCGGTAGATGAGGTGAAGGCCATTGCAGATGCTCTGAATTAAATTTAACCTGATATTATTTTTAAACACACTTCACACAATTCAGACTCCTCCTGCTCAACATTTCTCTTTGTTGTCATAGTGACAGCTGGAGGGGCGTGGTTAAGTATGTTAGCTCCGCCCAATACCTCAGACTGACCTAATCTGAGGATTTAACTGAACACAAACAAGAAGTGCATTTTCAGATTTCACTTAAAGATTACAAGGGCAAACTATGGTTTGGTTTTAATGACATCACAGATGAACTGTTCAGCACAAAACTAGCAATGTGAGCTGACGGAATCAATATGGCTAGTTTTGATTTCATTCGTACTTTAATACGTTTGTTATGTCCTGCAGGTGCTGACGTTTAAGGAGATAAACTGGCAGAGTCTGCGTATCGAGGCAGACGCCATAGAGAGCGATGATCAGGATCTGGGCAGCACACCGCTGCGTCTCATTACTAACCAAGGCAGAATACGCATCGCTCTGAAACGCAGGGTACAGCTTGCACATTCACTTTCACGACACCTTCACACTTGTGTTAATGCGCTTTATATGCACAGCGGGTGTTTTTCAGACACCCATAAACTTCCAGTGAAAGGTTATAATGTGACTATGAACTCTTTTCACAGTACGTGTTTAACAGTCATCAGCATCTTAAATCCTTGAAAGTTTTTAATATTTTGATTTGAAAAGGTATGAACATTTATATGTATTTATGTTTATACAACAGTTCTGTCTGGTTCTTGATTGGCTGATAGCTGTGTGATATTCTGTAAGTAACAGCACTCATCCAGCCTCTTCACCCTTGTGTATTACTCCGCCCACATACAGCACAAGCAGAGGACACTCTACAGTTTGACCAATACTGCAGCTGTTGGACAACATACTGTACTTCTGAGGCTTTTTTAGTGGAGAATGTTGTTGTTTAGATTGTGACTATGCAGTTTATTTATAAGGATAGTGCCTATTTTAAATATTTATCCTTTCTGAGAGACAGCGCGTCGCCGGCCGTTAGCCTGTCTTTGAGCAAAGACGGTTGACGATGTTTATCCACAAGATGGCGACAGAGACCGCATAATAAACCAGCGTAATCCCAAACTACAGCTGATCAAATCATTATTAAACAGGTCAATGACTTTCTAAGTCGATCTCTCTCTTGTGTATGTTGTAGTGCTGTATTTATACCATAGTAATACTGTGATCTCCCGATTGCAACAGAGAAGTACTGGGAAATCTCTGTAGACTGATGGCATTTCATGCCGTTCAGCCTTATAATCTTAAAAAGTGAGCAAAATCAGCTGTTTTGTCTTCACTTTAGACATTACGCTAGAGAATCACTCAAACACTAGCTGTAAAGTGACGTTGGTGAATGAGCAACGGTTTCTGCTGTTCTGACGTCAGCTGCAGATGTGAATGAACGGCGGAAGAAAGTAGTTCCTCTTACTAAAGGGTTTTGAGACTCTCCGTGTTTGATTTTCTTTTTTATACACACGATTATGCCGTTGAACTGTTGTATAAACACAATATCACACGAGTAGCTATGCGATGTGGCTGTATATCGTCACTGGTGGGACACTAAGGCACTCGGCCTGCGACCTCGAGCCAACGCATGCCTCCCACCAGTGCTGATATACAGCCACATCGCACTGCTACTCGTGTGATATTGCTCATGTGTATTATATCATCTTTGCATCAAATTATAAGATAAACGAATCACCGCTTGTGAGAGGTGTGTGTAATGCAGTGTGTATGGGGGCAGGACAGTAAATCTGACATTATTCTCTCGCTTACCCAATTCACCTATACAGCATGTCTCTGGATATGTGGGGGAAACCGGATCACCCAGAGGAAACCCACGGGGAGAACATGCAAACTCCACACAGAAATGCCAACTGACCCAGCCAAGGCCACCGCGCCACCCCTATTATTATTATATTTATTATTATTATTTATATTTATTTATTATTATTATTATTATTATCATTATTATATGGCGACATGGTGGCGCAGTGGGTAGTGCTGTCGCCTCACAGCAAGAAGGTTGCTGGTTCGAGCCCCGGCTGGGTCAGTTGGCATTTCTATGTGGAGTTTGCATGTTCTCCCCGTGGTGGCGTGGGTTTCCTCCGGGTGCCCCGGTTTCCCCACAGTCCAAACACATGCGCTATAGGGGAATTGATGAACTAAATTGGCCGTAGTGTATGAGTGTGTGTGTGTGTATGGGTGTTTCCCAGTACTGGGTTGTGGCTGGAAGGTCATCCGCTGCCTAAAACACATGCTGGATAAGTTGGCGGTTCAGTCCGCTGTGGCGACCCCTGATTATTAAAGGGACTAAGACGAAAAGAAAATCAATGAATGAAAGAATTATTATTATAATATTCCCCAAATGATGTTGAACAGATTCAGGAATTTTTCACAGTA
>CAIGQV010019158.1:5752666-5763019 GCA_903798115.1 Danio jaintianensis
TCCGAAATGGAACACTAATGCTTTTTTGCTTCACACACATTCATGAATTCTCTCACAGTGCATTATGGGATATTGTATGCACACTACAGAATCTCACTGGACGTAGTAGGTCATCAGGATACTTCTCGCATACTGTTTTTACAATACTATCAATTCGGACATACTTAGTATTGGAAAAACAATATGCAAGCTTTGAGTTCAGACATACTACTCAGCTCGCATGTTGTTTTTCACACACTATATAGTAGTGAAGTGTGTGATTTGTGTGTGTGTGTGTGTGTGTGTGTGTGTTGTTCAGGTGATGGCTGTCAGCACTGGGAGAGTCACTGTGGGGCTATGGATTCTCGGGCTCAGTGGGCATCAAAACTCCTGCAGGACTTCCAGAGGAGGATGGAGGATGTGGGCATCCCTGGACCTCCGTCAGAAGCAAATGCATCAGCAAAAGACTCTCCAGCCAAAAAAATCAAGGGTAAGCTTTCTCCCAATGCTGTCCATCCCAAACCCTACAGTAAAGGCTGTGATATACTTCAAACTAAATTGAAAAAAGCACTGAAATGAAGTCATTTCGAACAAAATCCAGCCAAAACAAAGTTTTTGTTAAGCTTGTTTCTGCAGTTGGAAACGGCTCACCAAAGCTAACTTTTTGGGGGAGTTTGTTTTGGCTCCTAAACAGCTTTGAGCTGCCATTGGTTAGTGATGATTACGCAATCGGTGGGTTACTTAATAACTTACTAACTAACTAAATAACTTACTTCCTAACTTACTAACTTGCTAACTAAGTTACTTGCTTGCTAACTAACCAAGTAAGTTAGTAAATAAGTAAGTTATAAGTACGTTAGTAAGTTGGGAAAGGTTGAGTGTAAGTTAGTAAGCTTACTTACCTTTTCCAACTTACTAACTTACTTGTTATCTAACTTACTAACGTACTAACTTACTGACTTACTAATTTACTAACTTGCTTACTAACTAACATACTAACTTAGTAACATGCTAAATTACTTCCTTACAAAGTAACTTACTAACTTGCTTACCGACTTGCTTACTAACTTGCTTACTAACTTGCTTACAGACTTGCTTACTAACTTGCCTACTAACTAACTTACTAACTTGCTTACTGACTTGCTTACTAGCTTACTTAATAACTTGCTTGTTTGCTTGCTTACTTGCATACTAACTAACTAACTTACTAACTAACTTACTTATTGACTAACTAACTTAATAACTTAGTAACTAACTTACTAAATAACGTACTACCTTACTAACTAACTAACTTGCTTACTAACTAACTTACTAACTTGCTTACTAGCTTACTTACCAACTAACTTACCAACTAACTTACTAACTTGCTTACTAACTAACTTACTTACTAACTTGCTTGCTTGCTCACATACTAACTTACTAACTTACTAACTTGCTTAGTAGCTTACTTACTAACTTAATAACTTACCAACCAACTTGCTAACTAACTTGCTAACTTGCTTACTTACTAACTAGCTTACTAACTAACTTACTAACATGCTTACTAGCTTACTTAATAACTTACTTACTACCTTACTAACTAACTAAGTTACTTAATAACTCACTAACTAACTTACTAACTTGCTTACTTACTAACTAACTAACTTATTGACTAACTAACTAAATAAATGACCAACTAACTTACCAACTAACTTACCAACTTGCTTACTAACTTGCGTACTAGCTTACTAACTTGCTTACTAGCTTACTTACTAACTTGCTTACCAACTTGCTTACTAACTTGTGTACTAACTTGCATACTAGCTTACTACCTTGCTTACTAGCTTGCTTACTAACTTGCTTACATACTAACCTACTAACTTATTGACTAACTAACTAACTTAATAACTTACCAACTAATTTACTAACTAACTTACTAACTTGCTTACTAGCTTACTTACTAGCTTACATACTAACCTGCTTACTTACGTACTAACTAACTAAAATACTATACTGGATCCACTGGAATATTTGCTTAAATACTAACTTATTGACTAACTAACTAATTTTTCACTCTTATTTTTGTGGATGAAATTAACACTAACGCTGATGCATTAGTTCCCCAGAAAATGCATGCGTTTGTCATGTATTCATGTAGTTCATCTTAAAGTTTGCTTTCTCTACAAAACCTGATAACAGCGAATGTGTCTTGATTTGAGCAGACGGGGAATCGCAGTCCAGTTTCAGCCCCGAGCGGACTCGAGGATCCGTCCTGAAGAAGCTGCGCTCCAGCTGTATGGTGATCCGTGTGGACGATCTGGACATCCATCAGGTCTTAAATGAACTTAACACACAAACATAAGCAAATCACACACTCAGCACTGATTCTTTAATACACAGAGAAACTGATCAAACCTTTTTGATTAGTAATTAAATAATTAGGTGAAATTATTACTATTTTATTTGTGTTTTTACAAGATTATAGCGCATGTGTTTGGACTGTGGGGGAAACCGGAGCACCCGGAGGAAACCCACGCCAACACGGGGAGAACATGCAAACTCCACACAGAAACGCCAACTGACCCAGCCGGGACTCGAACCAGCGAGCTTCTTGCTGTGAGGCCACAGTGCTAACCACTGAGATACCGTGCCGCCATAAAATAATTAAATATTGTAAAGAAATAAAAATAAACAAACAAGCAAAACATATGAGTATACAGTGTACATAATGCCATACAGGCTTAAAGCTTGTTAAGAAACTCGACTGGAAATTAACGCAATATCTATTTGAGCTAGCGCATTTAATATAAGTGTATAAGTGTGACGGCAGGAGGCAAAACTCTGGATTTTCATCCATAAAATGGCTCTGAATGACTCTTTTAACATATAGCCAATGCTGTTAATGCTAGTGCTGATGATCTTTGAGAAATATGAACAATTCTTGCAGGTCTGTTTGTGCTTGTTAAACTCAAATGACCAGCAGCATAGCATTGCAAAAGTTAAAAGTGACTATAAATGAAGAATAAAAAGGCCTATCCACATTGAATCCCTTTCAATTTCTCAGAGAAAAAAAGTTTTAGGTTAGTCTTTTTACTGGTTAGTGATGGCCTCAATGGTCATTTTATCATCTAAGCTGGTGCACAGATATTTGTACTTGCTAAAATATGCTTGTAGATGCATTAGAAATGGATTTACGAATATGTGGATTTAGATATTTAGATATGGATTATTTATTGTATGTTTTATATGTGGTTGTATGTTGTTTCAATTGTACTGCAATTAAAAAAAAAGAAAAAGTGAAAATCAATACGCATCTCTGCATTGACTCAACACTCAACATTGAGTTGCAGATATCCTGCAGGAGACTGACCTTAATAGAGGCATACCTAATTCTGTCACTTTTACTCTGATCAAACCCTGTCAGTGGTGAACTTTATCACAAGCTTTTATGTGACACAAGTCATATCTGTCATGTATTAGACTGTAAATCTGCATGTGTCATCCCTTTTTCCATCACAAGGGTAAAGCAGCATGTGATGCAGTGCTGATGTTATGCTGTTGTTAACAGATGAAAGTGAGCCAAGCATGAAAAGAGTGGTTCAGTAAGATAAATCCAGCATCTCTGATGACTTGTACATGCATAATGTGGATAGTCATCACGTGTTTGCTGGAATAAATTAAAGAACAGTACGCTCTCTATGACAATGAAGGCTGGGATGCGATGGATCATTCAGTCAGAAACGCATGTCTTTCTTGTGTTTACGGTTGTCTGAGTAGCACAAAAGAGGGAAAACTGTCAACGGTGAGAACAACAAGCATATAAAATGTGGAATTAAAACTTCATTCAATTATTTAATATTGAATATTATAACTTATTAACTTGCTTACTAACTTGCTTACTAGCTTACATACTAATACTAACTTGCTTACTTACTAACTAACTAACTTGCTAACTTATTGACTAATCAACTAACTTACCAACTTGCTTACTAGCTTGCTTACTAGCTTGCTTGCTTGCTTACATACTAACTAACTTATTGACTAACTAACTTAATAACTTACCAACTAGCTTACCAACTAGCTTACCAACTTGCTTACTAACTTGCTTACTAACTTGTTTACTAGCTTACTTACTAACTTACTAACTAACCAACTTATTGACTAACTAAATAAATTACCAACTTGCTTACCAACTTGGTTAATAACTTGCTTACTAACTTGCGTACTAGCTTACTAACTTGCTTACTAGCTTACTTACTAACTTGCTTACATACTAACAAACTTACTAACTTATTGACTAACTAATTTAATAACTTACTAACTAACTAACTTACTAACTTGGTTACTAGCTTACTTACTAACCTGCTTACATACTAACAAACTTACTAACTTATTGACTAACTAAATAACTTACCAACTAACTTACTAACTTGCTTACTAACTTATTGACTAACTAACTAACTTAATAACTTACCAACTAACTTACCATATAAAGCAGCATGTGATGCATTACTTAGCTCACTTTACGGAATCACAATGGTTTAATTGCACAAAATCACAAAAATATATGGGGCGACATGGTGGCTCAGTGGTTAGCACTGTGGCCTCACAGCAAGAAGGTCGCTGTTTTGAGTCTAACTAACTAACTTACAGCAAGAAGGTCGCTGTTTCGAGTCCCGGCTGGGTCAGTTGGCGTTTCTTTGTGGAGTTTGCATGTTCTCCCCGTGTTGGCGTGGGTTTCCTCCAGGTGCTCCGGTTTCCCCCACAGTCCAAACACATGCGCTATAGGGGAACTGATTAACTAAATTGGCCGTAGTGTATGAGTGTGTGTGTGTGTGTGTGTGTGTGTGTGTGTGTGTGTGTGTGTGTGTGTGTGTGTGTGTGTGTGTGTGTGTGTGAATGTGAGTGTGTATGGGTGTTTCCCTGTACTGGGTTGCAATATGTCAGTTTTGTGCATACATTGAATTAGCATCTTTGGATGGAAACACAGCTAGTTACATTCTTCTGGAGATCAGTAATAACAAACAAGCAGTAAAGTCCACAATGATGGTATGTTGTGAGGACAAAACACAACGCTGATTCACCGTAAAAGTGTAATGTAAAGCTCATCTGTTGCTTTAGGTGTCCACTGGAGGCCGACACAGCAAAAAAACACAGTCTCTTCTTTCCTGCAACCGTAAATCCCTGCATCTCCCAGAAAACACTCCTGCAATCCACCTTCAGTTCACCGAATACTACTTTCCTGACAACCCTGGACTTCCTGGTGCGTTAGCTATGATGTTTTGCAATCATTGATCACTATGCATGTCATTGAGTACGTTTACATGCACACCAATACTCGATTAAGACAAATGCCCCTAAAACAGAAATACTCCACACGTCTTAATTAATTTCTGTTTAGCTCGATTATGACTTTAGTAAGATTAAGGTCATCAAAAATCTGTTAACATGGTAGACTCTTATTAAATTGGAGTATTGCTGTGCATGTAAACGTACTCACTGATATTAACTTGCATAATTGTTGGATGAAGTTGTTTGTCCTGATGGTTTTATGGTGATTTGAATGCTCTTTCTCGTTCTAGTGCCCTCCTCTAACCTGTATGCGCAGCTCAATGGTCTACAGCTGTGTGTGGACGCTCCGAGTGTCTTATGGATGACTCTGTTTTCACGTGGTTTACACAGGACGTTAGATCAGGTCAAAGCTTTTTACCACCTCCAGGACAGCAGCAAGACTGACGAACACATCGACATTCGCCTGGATGCAACACAGCTGAAGGTAAACCTAGACAATGTTGGGTTACTTGAAGGGCGTGTTCATAAGACTGTCGTGAATCCTTTATAATCATGATGTATAGTCATGAATGTGAATGAGATTTTATGCATGCTTATATCAACTGTTATTAAGTGTCATTCACTCAGTTATGACATTTTAAATGCAAAGATGACATTGTTTGTTATGACAACTTGACATAAACAAATACATCACAACCTGTTTTTGTCTTTGTCATGACAACTTGACTTTACCAAGACAACATAACTTGCCATAAATCTGTCATGAAGCCATTATAAATATGTCATGCATGTTATAACAGCATCATTAATATTTTTTTTGACCTCAACTACAGTGGTGCAAGCTGAATTTGTCATTAAAATGTTGTTAAATGCTAATTACGCTCTTAAAAATGATTTGTCAGAGTTATAATGAGACATTTTAATGACAAATTCAGTTTGTTTCATTGAAAACGTGATCAGAAAAATATTCATGACAATTATAATGCCTCACGAAAGAGTATGATTTATGCATGCAGCTTATGAAAGCCTATAAAAAAACATATTGTAGTTGATGCTTGTTTCTCTCGGCTTTTATTTATATTTGAACAAAAACTTCAAGTCAGAATTTGTGAGGGGTATAAATAATTTCGGGCTTGACTGTATGCATGCGCATGCTATCAAATGGAGTATATATCTGTAAAAACTTAATCAATTTGTGTTGCAACAACACGAAGTAGTGTTCGGGTGTACTCAAACTAGGTACAGTTGCCTTGAACTGTGCCGAAGCGCGCTTGTCCCCCCCTCCCCTCTCCCTCTCGGCCTGCACTCACACTGCTTTCACCTTCCGAGCCGGAGCACGCTTCCGTCATGGATGATGCTCTGTTCAGTTTAACAGAAGAGAAGCTCTCGCTCAGCAGTGGACATTGCTTTAGTTATGGTTTTGTATTATGTTTAGTGGTTTGGGATGCAGTGACACACAGTCAGATCTTCTGCTGAACAGATCCAGCACTTTTGACGCTCATAAATGATCATAAAGTCCTCGTGCTGCAGGTATTAGGAGGTTTGCTGAAGGTGCAGCTGACGATCTTTAATCAACTATGACAGTTTGTGTTCATTGAACAGTAAGAATGATTAATAAATCCATATCAAACAGTCCCTTAAAGTGACGTCGCGTCTTCAGTTTCGGGCTCAGGTGCGCTCTGCACTCACACTACAAGCGTACCGCGCCAAAGCCCAACCGAACCACACTCTGCCACACCTCTTCCAACCGGCCCAGGACCGGCCAACTGAACCGCGCCCGGGCCCGATTCAGAGCACTCACACTTGTTAAACGAGCTGGGAAATGGTGGTCAAACGCGCCCAGGCACGGTTCGGATAGCCTAGTGCGAGTACGCCCTTAGTTAATGGTTTGTTAATACCGTAAATTGTGACCTAAACTAAAGTGTCACTGAAAACAAACTTGTTCGAACTACTTATTTAAAATTAGTTAAAACAACACAATTCTTACAACCAAATAGTTTGATGTTCAATCCACTTACAATTGACAATTATTAAAGTTAGCTTAATCGATTTGTGTTGCAACATCATAAAGGAATTGTGAGGAACCACACAATGTCTTCATGTTGCCCCAATTTAAGTGTTTTTTGTTTAATCCACTAAAATTTGCAAAAACTATTAAGTCCCCCAAAAAACTCAAGAAATGTTGATTCAGCTCATTTTTGAGTTTGAACAAGCAGTAAAAATCTTTTTTTGAGTGTAGTGTTAATCATTATGCTAATACTGTAAATTGTGACCTAAACTAAAGTGTTTTAGCACATTTAAAGACAGCCACAAGACTGACCAAAGTGCTGTACATAAGACAGAGTAAGATATAGAACCAATTATAAAAACATAGAGGTAAAACCAAGAGAAACAACAGAATAAATTAAACATATGAAGCAATCGACGAAACTATTATAATGTTAATATTAATAAGCCAGACTGAACAGGTAAGTTTTTAAAAGTGATTCAAAAGTAGATGCTGATGGTACCGTTCCTATCTCAAGGGGCAAATTGTTCCACAACCTGAGAAAGCTCTGTCCCCTCTATGTTTCAGTCTGAACTGGGGAACTAAAAGAAGATTTTGTTCACTCGATCTTAAAGATCTTACGGGAGTATAAGAATGGAACAGCTCTGAAAGATAATTTGGGGCTGGATTATGTAGGGATTTATACACCAGTAAAAGCACTTTAAAATTGGATGGGCAGCCAATGGAGGCCCTTCGGAATAGTGGTAATGTGGTCATGTTTCCTGCTTTACCAATGAATCTAGCAGCGGCATCTTGGACCAATTGTAGATGAGAGATTTGCGATTTAGAGATGCCACAGTAAAATGCGTTGCAGAAGTCTAGCCGTGAAGTAATAAAAGCGTGGACAGCCATCTCTGGTGTAGTGGGATTGAGCAAGCGGAGTTGATAAAAGCTAGAACCAATAACAGAACTGATATGTTTGTCCTGTTTCAATGACTCATCAAAAAGGACACGCAGATTCTGCACACGAGAGGATCTGAAGGTAGATAAGCAGCCCAGATCTGGGCATGTGGCCTGAGAGTTATCAGTAGGGCTGAAAACAATCACCTCTGTCTGATCATCATTTAATGTAAAAAAATTGTGAGATAACCTGATTTTAATCTCTTCTAAGCACCTTAGTAAGGTACTAAGAGCGAGAGGGTCATTTCTCTTAATCGGTAAGAAAATCTGGGTGTCATCAGCATAGAGATGAAAAGACGCCGCATGACTTCTTAGAATGGCCCCCAGAGGAAGCATATATAAGGAGGAGAGTGTGGGAGCTAAGACTGAGCCTTGAGGGAGGCCACAGGTGAGATCAGCAAGTAGTGTTAGTTAAGGGTTTGTAAATACCGTAAATTGTGAGCTAAACTAAAGTGTCACCAAAGCATGTTTTATCTAAATCTTCTTTCTTCATTTTTAGCTGATCGTTCCCCTGGAGTCCTCTATTTTGGATCACCCTGACCGTCCTCAGTCACTGAGCATCAGTTTTCCTCAGATTATCCTCAGCAACACGTGTCAGTCTCCGCACGGCTCCCATTCAGACCTCAACACCACCTACAGCAGCTTCTCCACCCGTGCTTTCTTCCATCCGACCCAATGCAAAGCTTTCCCTCGGGATCAGAGCGTCCTACACCCCCTGCCATCCGCATTTCTTCAATACTCCCTAGAAAATGAGTCCTTGTTAGCATGCAAGCGTCCGTCTCGCTCTGAGGACGTCTGGTCTGTCAGCCTGTCCCGAGTGACTCTTGGTTTTGACGGCGCTCGTCGAGGACTCCGAGGGAAAACTCTTCCATTCGTAGAGCCTTTTTCTATGTCTTTATGGATGTGCCGTCCTGATGCCTTCAGAAAAGACTCTGATTATATAGACGACGCTTCAAAATCCCCTTCTAGATTTAGCCAGGAGTTTTCATGTGCTCCAAATGACCTTAAATCTAATAAAAACAAGCAGACAGAATCTCTAGTCGATTCTCCAACAGCATCAATTCATATTTTAGCCCAATCTATTACTCCTGTTAAAATGTGGCTCAATCATTATCAGTTTATAGCTCTTTTGCGGATGAAGGACTACCTTGGCAGACTCGCTGAAGACTTGACTAGGGGTTCCCAAGGTGAATCCGAAAACAAGCCGTCAGATCCGCCATCAGTTTGTGTCTCAATCCTGATGGAGGCCATTGAGCTTTCTTTGCTGCTACCACCTGCAACGTGTGAGCCAGAACAACAAGCTGATTCTCCAGGAGAAACTGACACTAATAGCCTGACCGAGTCTGATTTCTCTCCGTCCCACCGTGCTGATCCTGAGAATGAGGATCCAGAAGATGAGGAGCAGGAGGGATCAGTAGAGGAGGCCTGTGAAGCTGTGGAGGAAGCAATGGATCAAACTACACACGATGATGATGAAGATAAAAGTGTTGCACCTTCTACATCTCCTCCGGTTTCTCCAGGGAACCCTGCGTTATTGTCCCGACACAGCTCTACTTTCAGCATAGAGGGGGATTTTTCCAGTGCCCTGAACGTCACTAAAGGGGTCACCAAAGACGCCCTTAGCGCCTCCCTGGATTTGACCAAAGGAGCGTTGTCCATAACTAAAGATGCCTTCAGCATGCTGAGCCGAGGGTCTGGCATGAACAAACTCTTCACGCCTCAAAACAAGTAAGAGCATCTGCTTTCTAGAGGCACACCTCGAGATTGAGCCAATATCGTGATAATGCCCCTTTAATAACACATAACTCATCTCATGAAACCTGTGTTGATTTGTTTTTTCAGGGATCAGAGTTTGCGTTTAGAAGAGTCCAGTCCCTCCATCATGGGCAGTCTACGGCTTCAGACCATGAAACACTCGCCTTCCCAGAATTCCTGCGACAGTGCCATTTTAGAGGGCAGTTTGACGGACGATGGTTTATCCATTGACAGTGACATGAGTGAAAACTTCGTCATCCTCATGGATTCTGGTACAGCATCACACTTGTATTTAAAAAAATATATATAAACTCGAATCTGTCTTTAAAGGGCACCTAATATGCAGAAATCACAGTGTCAGCAGTGTGTGAATATCTCCAGCCTCTAATGGTGAACATGAA
>CAIGQV010019164.1:23571-43067 GCA_903798115.1 Danio jaintianensis
GTGATGGAGCAGTGATGGTGTGATGGAGCAGTGCTGGAGTGATGGAGCAGTGATGGAGTGATGGAGCAGTGATGGTGTGATGGAGCAGTGATGGAGTGATGGAGCAGTGCTGGAGTGATGGAGCAGTGCTGGAGTGATGGAGCAGTGATGGAGTGATGGAGCAGTGCTGGAGTGATGGAGCAGTGATGGAGTGATGGGGCAGTGATGGAGTGATGGAGCAGTGATGGAGTGATGGAGCAGTGATGGAGCAGTGCTGGAGTGATGGAGCAGTGATGGTGTGATGGAGCAGTGCTTGAGTGATGGAGTGATGGAGCAGTGATGGTGTGATGGAGCAGTGATGGAGTGATGGAGTGATGGAGCAGTGATGGAGCAGTGCTGGAGTGATGGAGTGATGGAGCAGTGATGGAGTGTTTTCTTGATCCGCTCTGCATCCGTCAGTCCTCCGCTGATCTGCTGCTGTTCATCTGTTCTCTCTTTAGTTTCAGTCTCCTGCTCTACAGTTTCAGGCACACACAGAAGGCGTCTGCAGTGTTTGTTAGTCTGATGTTCAGCTTCAGTTCTCCATCTACAGTCTCTCTGCGTAATCTTTCTCTTATTATCCTGTGTTAAACTCCACTGAGAGCTCAGTCTGATCACTGATGCTGAAGCTGCGGGTTTTTGCTTCTCTCTCGGTGTCTGAAACACACACCTGCCACACTCGACACATCGCCTTATTCTCCTCTGTTCGCCGCTTCCACAAACGTGAACATGCTGTTCTCTTTAGCTGCAGATGCTGTCCGGAGAAATACAGTTTCCAACAAAGCTTGAAGATCAGGTGAAGATCCTGAGCATGGCTCTGTCGCATCACAGAGGACGGGCTCCTGCTGTCCACGGAATACAGCTAATAAATCCACCATAAAGTCTCTCAGCAACTCAGCAGTTCCTCTGCGGTGTGTTCAGCAGCGCTGCTGGACAAGAGGACAAGAGGAAGCTGCAGAATGGCAGATCCGCCAGCAGGAGGCTGCAGTGGAGAGAGGATACAGAAAACCAATGATGAACAGCATCTGATCATCTCCACAAGCCTTATCCTTTTATTATTGTTATTGTTTAATGAAGCTTTTGATTTGGATAAATGTAGTCACTTGCGAATTTGTTAGTAGTTTATGAAGATGTAACATAAAGCCAGCTGCTGGAAAAACAAACAAACAAACAAACAAACAAACACAACAGTACGTGCTGAAGTGCTGTCTTATAACACTCGTGACATTTCCAACAGAACAGTGACAAAAACATAATAAAATGTTGGTTCTCTAAGTAAAAACACAGTCAGCTGAAGAATACATCTGAGCTCAGAGGTTAATCTGAATATATATAAGACCAATAATAGCCCTGATCTCTAAGATGGAGATCTTCCTCAGGTTCGTCTTCTTCTCTCTGTGCATCCGGAGCTCCTCCAGCTGAGTCTTATTTCACAACATTCACACTCCTGACTCTACACTGATCTACACACACACACACACACACACACACACACACACACACACACACACACACACACACACACACACACACACACACACACACACACACTTCACGAGCTGGAAGATATTTAATAACTATAATAACTCTTTCTGCAACACTTTTATAGAAATCTGTTTACCAGAAAAGCCTGAACGTCTACAAGATCTGCTCACTGCAAACAGAAAACAAACATAATTCTAGATATTCAATATTCAATATTTTGGTTGATTTAGCAAGAATAAAGCAGCATTAATTCTCAACAACACAATCTGGACTTTATGAGTTTCTTTACTTGAGAGAAACGTCAGAGATCTGAGCAGCACAGAACCTACAGAACTGAGCAGAAGAGGAAGAGGAACAGATCAGACCTGTAACATCTGCTGTGGGCACTGAGATATTTCCAGATCATTCCGCTTCACGGATGATTATGATGCAGTGCTGGGAAAGATTGAGGAGTGTTTTAACGCAAAACAGAAAGTGTGTCCGGCAGAGGGCGCTGGAGGACAGGCAGAACTCTATAGCAGACCCTTCAGGAGCTCAGAGAGAGTCGTGGAAAGCTGAGCATATAAGAGACAGACTCAGAGTTCAGGATAAAGAGCTGTGCTGAAAACTGCAGGTGAAGACAGATCTGACCCTGGACACCAGATACAAGAGGAAGCTGCAGAACGGCATATCCGCCAGCAGGAGGCGCAGTGGAGGGAGGATACAGAAAACCAATGATGAACACCACCACACACACACACACACACACACACACACACACACACACACACACACACACAGAAAACCAATGATAAACACCACACACACACACACACAGAGAAAAACAATGATAAACACCACACACACACACACACACACACACACACACACACAGAGAAAAACAATGATAAACACCACACACACACACACACAAAAAAACAATGATAAACAGCACACACACACACACACACACACACACAGAGAAAACCAATGATAAACACCACACACACACACACACACAGAAAACCAATGAAAAACACCACACACACACACACACACAGAAAACCAATGAAAAACACAACACACACACACACACACACACACAGAAAACCAATGAAAAACACCACAAAAGCCAATGCTAGAACATCTGTGACCTCAGCCCACAGGTAAAACAGAAGAACACAATCAACACAGAGATGGTAAAAATACACCGACAGCAGCTGCAGTGCCCTATGTAGTGCACACCGCCGTGTCCACTGCCTACAGTTAAAGCAGAACTGAAAGCAGGAACACACACCAGCAGATTGGCGTGCACACATCACATCTGTCATGAAGACCAACACCACTTCCCTACTATATAGTATGTGAAAAACAGTACGTGAGTCGAGTAGTTTGTCCAAATTCATAATGTGCGTCTCGAATCGCATTCTTATGCACTATTTGACGCCATTTTGTAGTATAAATAGTACAAGTAGTGCATTCACACTTAAATATTCTTTTATTCTAAAGTGCACTTTATATCCCCAGATGATGCTCTTATTCAGCTGTTAAACAGAAGTGTGTGTGATGTTCAACACTTCACACACTCAACGCATGCAGATTTGCTCACATAATAGAACGGGAGGAGCTTCTGGTGAAGGGGAGAGGCTACTGATGAAGGGGTGGGGCTACTGGTGAAGGGGAGGAGCTATCGGTGCTGATATGTTGGATTACTGTATTTGTTTTGGATCACTCAAGCAAAATTCTCCATCATAAGTGATAATGTCTCCTGACAGTGTTGCCAAATAAGTCGCTATATTTAGTACATTTTCAGACCCCCTAGCGACAAATCTAGCAACTTTTTTTTGGTGTTACTGGAGATTTTTTACAGACTCTCATGTGTCCGTCCTGTACCGTTCCTACTCTTCTCCACAAGCTGCAGGTGATGCCATCAGTCCTCCCTCGCCTCAGAGCGCTCACAGGCAGCCCAGTCCTCCACAGCCGTCAGTCTCTCCCACCTGCAGCCTGAGAGCGGATCACCCCTCTGCATACCGACGGCAGATGATGCGAGTGTGGGGGTTTCCCCTTGCAGTCAAACCGCTCTGCTTCTCCTTTGTGTTACATTTAACACTTTTATTTGACCGTTTGTTCTATTCCTGTTCACCATCACAGACATTTCAGGGACAATTTCTGAACTTGTCTGCGTTTATTACTGAGAGATTTCTGCAAATTCACTACACATCTCTGCTGATGTACTATATGCAAACAACAGTACATTTAATTAAACATTTACAGAGTGTAGTGCAAATATAAATACCCCTTTATTAACCATGGGCTGTACCATAGGTATCTGGATGACCTACTATTCCTGGCGAGATTCTGTAGTGCGCATCTAATGGATGCTATGCTATCCCATAATGCACCGCGACAGAATTCATGAATGCCAGTAAAGCAATGCAGGTAGGTCACGTGATAACGATAAATAGCGGATGCAGAACGTCTGATATACATTCATACTACACACATGTGAAAGATGCCACAGATGCTCCTGACAGTGTGCAGAGATCTGATGGACTTTGTCAGTGAGCGATGGACCGAATGTTCTGGGGAATCACATTATAATTACAAAACGACGAGACGTGAGATTCCTGCAGAACTCATGATGGACACCAGGACTCATCAACATGCAGGATCAACATTCTGAGGATGTGAAGCACAAATCCAGACATAAACTTACACGGCAGAAGGAACTCAACATGCAGCTCCTCTTCCAGAAAGGACGTGGCAACGAATAGCCATGGACTGGTGTGTGTTTAACAGGAGACAATATCTGGTGGTGTCTGATTATTATTCACACTGCTTGGAGATCCTTCAGCTGCAGGCTAAATATCAGAGCACGGTGGTGAAAGGCTTAAAGCTTTATTTACAAGGTTTGACAAACCAGAGTAAATTATTAGTGACAATGGGCCACAATCCTCCAATGACGCTTGAAGAATCTTCTGTAATATGTATGATGTTCAGTGGCAACACTCCTGTGTTTTCCAGCTACTGCCTCTACAGGGTCAGCCCAGCGCAAGGGATTATGGGAAGGAAAATTACCCTGCACACCTTACAGAGAAACCTGAACCCAAAGAGACCAAACAATTCAAGCATAAGAGACAGAGACAAAGAAGCAAAAGAAAAACACGCATACACTACTTTAGCAGACGACATGGTGTGAAGGATCACCAGTTCTTAGAGCTGGGATTCAGTCTTGCTAAAGTTCTATGATGAGTCCTGCAGTTCTGTCTCCAGCCCACTAGAGGGAGCAGAGGTCAGATCACTAGACCATTCACACAAGCGCGAATGTGTGTGCGTGTGTGTTAGGGGCTGCGTTACACTCCACTTTTAGACCCACCCTCGCAAACTTCCCTTCCCTTGTTCCCTCGGGGGATCCCCAACACCATATTAAAGTGCATTCCACTTCATCACTTACATGGACACACCCTAGATCCCTCGATTTTGACAGAAGAAGTGAGACGGCTTCATATGTCCACTCCAGCACCTATATGTCGCAGAATGCAATGCGATGCTGACATCACAATTCAGTGTAGTTCCCAAGTGCTCAATGGTTTAGGGCGTTCCATTTAAACCCATTCAGATGCTCCACCAGTAGTGCACACTTGTGTGACGTAATCAATGACGTACATCCGAGGGAACGAGACAGAGGGAAGTTAGTGTGTGAAGGGCATATAAAGTCAGACTGGAACGCAGCCATGGATGCAAACCAAGTGTCTGTGCCCTGTTGTTCCTCAATAAAGCTGAATGCCTCCTGGTAAATCCATACCAGACATGCTCAGTTCCTGGAGGGCCGCAGCTCTGCACAGTTTAGGTCCAACCCTGCTTCAACACACTTACCTGTAGGTTTCAAACAAGCCTGAAGGACTCAATTAGTTTGATCATGTGTGTTTAATCAGGGTTAAAGCTAAACTGTGCAGAGCTGTGGCCCTCCAGGAATTGGATTTGACACCTGTGTGTTATTGCAATGATAAAAAAGTAGAAGAAAAACAGCAGAAGTAAACATTTACTAAACACAAACACGCTGTCCAGACTGGCAGATGCGTTTCTATGCTCTACTGCACTGCTCTTCATGCGCAGACGTATTATCTCCAATATTAGTCATCTGAAATATGTCAGTCATAATCAACTTTTAATTAAACTGCTTTCTCTATTTTCCAAGAAAGTAAACACAAAATAGACAAACCCATTTTTGTAGCCCATATTATATAACCAAACAGAGATGTATTGACGGTTTATTTTAGAAAACAAAGAAACAACAAAAGATGAAAGCAAACACCGCAAGCAGGAGAGCTGATGCGCTCGACTACACGACTCTTACCCTACATCTAAGAGTGCATCTAAAACCAAAGAAAGAGGATAAACACCATCTCTAGGGTGTACAACTTTAAACATTCGCATTCAGTAAGACTACAACAGGAAAATGAAAACAATACTAAAACAGTTCTTAGCTTTTCCACTATCACATGCGTCTGTTTCCAATCTACAGGATGAGACAGACTGAATCTAGCGTTAGCAAACAGGCGAACAACAATTTCAGAAAGAGGCACAAATGGGGCAGGTACAATAAAATGTCATTTATCTTTTTTAATTGTGACCGGAGCACAGTCTGGCTTTGTCCTGATTTGAGGCACTAGTAAAGACCTCTCTTTCTGTGATTGTTTTGTCCAGCATGAGGTAGCTTCAAATGTAAATCCACAACTACGTGAAGGGTCTCTAATAAAGTACACTAAACAGGCTGACTTAATAGGGGACTGTAGAATGAAAAGCTAACTGTAACACACACACACACACACACACACACACACATATATATATATACAAACAAACAATTAGATGTCTATTATATATCAGGGTGTTGGAAAAATATGCTAGGCATTCTGAAAGATTAGCACCACTAATTATGTTTTAATGCGCAGTGATTTACACAGACTGTGGCGATGAGAAAGACCAAAACTTGCATCTGAAGGTTCAGGGTGGTGTAAAGTCTGTGGGAGTTGAATAATCATCTATGGAAATGCTAAAAAAAATACGATGGCTGTCGCTGATGATCCTAATGCACAGGGGAATAGCACCTTAACAATAAATAAATAAGAAGACACTTCTGCTTCTGTCTTTTCTCTGGTTTCTCCCTCACACACCATTTTGCTGTAGATGGAGGTGGTCCCGGAGGGTGGAGCTGGGAATGAGTGACAGCACAGTCACAGGTGAAGACTGACACTGCCTATCAGTGCATATCCTAAAAATACACTCGGAAGCACTTCTTTTGTCTAGTCATAAAGATGTCCCGCTTAGAAAATGTCTAGTTCTTTAGTTTCTCTCTTTCTTTACTCCTTTACTCTCGAGTGTGTGTTTAATCCATTCCTCTGTCTTATAAGAAACAGACGGCTCCTACATCCACTCCGAACTCCTGATGTGCTCCTCCAATATCCACAGGGGCAATGTCCACAAGGGGCAGGCGAGACGTCTTCTGGGATTTATACTCAATGACAGTCTTGCTCCACTGCCCTGTGTGTTTCTGTGGGGACAGAAGACCTCAGCTGTTAGTGTGCATTCTACTGCGCAGCTTTTACAGCCTTTTCTCTGTAAACATGAATGCTGCATTTTTACAAAGCAAGCAAGGAATGTCTTTTAAGGAAGACATTTCTTGCTTGCTTGCTTTTTGTTAAATTCCTGATTCCCCAATCAACAGCATCCCCTCACCTTGCATCCATCCTCCAGAACGCTGTAGGTGAAGCGGCTGTTTCCTTCTGCTCGGATCTCCACGTCATTGGATCCGCGCAGCAGCAGAGCCTTCTTCAGGTTCCCGGAGGATTCGTCCATGTAGGCGATGCTGTTCCTGCAGTGGTAGGTGAGGTTCTGCGAGGCTTCAGTCGACAGCAGTCTGAGGAAGGTCATCTGAATACTGGCTGTATTAGGTGCCAGATTCTCGTCTCCATAGTTAAACTGTGGTCACGAAAAAAGAGAGAACTCTTAAACCTAAGAGGATCTAAGTATTCAAGGACAGTTCTGAAAATGGTCCTGAATTCAACCAGAGGGTCAGCAGGACCAGAAAGTAAAAAACTCACATGGAATCCTCCATTCATGGCTTCCCCAAACCAAATGTGTTTGCGATCCCCACCCTTGGTAGTCCACCAGTTCTTGCGTGGGATGTTGGCAGGTTTGGGGTAAATGCAGCTCTCGCCGGTCTCCATGTTGCAGAACACTTTGATAGCATCAACGGTGCAGCCCTGGTTCGGGTCAATCCAGTATTCGTCTGCAGAGAAACACAGAACTCACTTAATGCCACAAATATACAGAAAACAAGACAGAAGCCAATCCTCCATCATGAGTCCTGCTCACCACTCTTCCAGTCAGGGTGACACTGCTTCAGGTCTCTGCAGGTCCGGGCCGGGCTCTTTTTGGTGCCGTCGGGGCTACGGATGTTCTCCATCTGGTTGTTCAGGGATTTGAGCGTGGCATCCACCTCTGCATCATGCTGATGGTTCCCATCTGCTGCCTGGTCTGCCCTCATGTACCTCAGGGGATCAGGAGACTTCTCCAGCTGAGAAAGACCAGCGAAGGCTGACATGTCGATGCCGGGTCCCGGAGGGCCAGGAGCACCAGGAGGTCCAGGATTTCCAGGGGGACCCTTTTGGAGAAGCAGTGTGTTTTCAACATGTCTATATGTATCAACAGAATATTAAAGGCTACACCTGGAGTCGCCACAACAATACACATGTGGAAGGGCATGCTAATTTAACATGCTTACAGTCTTTAATAACTAACTGATCAGTTGAATCAATTGTTTGACTAAAACAGGGTTCACCAAACTTGGTCCTGGAGAGTTTAGCTCCAACTCTCCTCAACACACCTGTCTGGAAGTTTCAGGTTTACTCGGTAAGATCTAGCTTGTTCAGGTGTGTTTGATTGGGGTTAAAGTTAAACTCTGCAGACTCTCACCGGCCCTCCAAGACTGTACATGGTGACCCCTGGACTAGAAAGACGAAAAAATTAAGGTAATCCAGGAGGTCCCTAGAGTTGGTATTGTCTTTGGTACTCACTGATGGACCAGTCTCTCCAGAACGACCACGGGGTCCCGGGGGTCCAACGGGTCCCGGTAAACCGTTAGCTCCATCTTTTCCAGCTGGACCGACAGGGCCTGGGGGTCCCTGAAAGGAGTTGAAAGGTTAACACTGGAGGTTAACACTGCAGAGGACACCCTGCAAAGGTCTACATACAGACTTATCATTAATATACATACTCTTGCTCCACCGGGTCCAGAAGGTCCAGAAGCACCTTGATCACCAGGTTGACCCTGTGTGTGGAGTGTAAACATGCCTTTGAGTAATCCCATTTCATCTTAATTTTGTACGTCTTTTACACAAAATGAGTCCAAATATCAGATATTTAGGCACTTACAGGAGACCCAGGCAGACCTTGGAGACCAGTGAAGCCTCTGTGTCCTTTCTGTCCTCTATCTCCCGAATCTCCAGCTTCTCCTTTATCTCCACGCGGTCCTTGTGGTCCCTGTGATTAACAAACATGGGTTACACATTAATTCTGAAGGTCTACACTGAATTAAGAGTGTATATTTACAAATGGACTACTAAAAGCAGAATTTGAGTTTTAGCAATCAAACCTGATAATTAAGAAAATGTGGCTTGAATGTTATTAACGTCTGACATGATAAGTACTCACAGGCATTCCCCGAGCTCCAGCAGGCCCTGGAGGTCCAGAAGGCCCATGGGGACCCTGCAGTTAAAAGGAATGAGTGTGTCAAGTGCCTTCCACTTAAAATGTCATTATTAGACCTCTCATTATTATTAGAATAATCTTTTGGAAAGAATAAGTCCTCTTTTTGGTCTTGCCATTTTCCAGCAGTGAATTTTCAGAAAGCCCAATGCTTTCCACTGTTTTAGTGTGTATTAATGATAACCTTGAGACATTGTTCCATTCGGCTATACAAGTTTCCAGATAGAATGTCAAGTGTTGTTGGAGCTTGGTATGATTACAGCTGAACACTAAAGACACAAGGAGTGTTTTGACAATGTTTTTGTTCTTTTCCATTGCTGTCTATGGAGGATGAGGGAGCTCTCACAGTTCATCTAAAATATCTTCATTTGTGTTCTGAAGATGAATGAAGGTCTCTGGGACTGGAACATTTTATGTTATATTGAGTGATTCAACAAGAAGAGGCAATACACACAAGAAGTGCTAATTATACAAAGGATCTGTTAGTGCTCAGAAAATTAAGAGTAAGGAGTGAATGTTATTATTTTTATGTGCTCAAGCGTTGGGTTGGTGGTGGGTTTTTAGTTGTCATTTGAATGATACCAGTGTATCAGATCATTCTTGAACTATTCCATTAAAAATATTTTACAATAACATCACTAATACGTAAATTTTTTCTACATGTGATGGAAGAGCTGTAGGAATCTGTACTTACGGCCTCTCCTCTGTCTCCTTGTTTACCAGTGGGTCCGACTGGACCAGGAGCACCAGGACCCCCTGGAGCACCAGGAGCTCCAACTGAACCAGTGTCACCTCGGTCTCCCTGAACGGAACACAGACCAACCTTCAGCAAGCAGAACTCAGACTACACCATGGTCATTACAGTTAGTGGAACCAGGTCTATATATATGTTTCCCACCTTTATTCCTGCAGAACCATCTCGACCAGGAGGACCATCAGATCCAGGATTGCCCTGCAAAACGATATATACAACATTAATCTTGCATTATTCCAGCTCATGTATCTGCAGTGTGTTTGAATGTCTTGATTTTTTGATTCTAGCACTAGTGTTTAAGGTTCTGGCAGTGTAAGAGTTCTCCAGGAGCATTGATTATTTCACACACCTGTGCAGATTATTGAGGCATATAAACATGCATTACTGAGCATGTGTTTCAGTTATATCCACTTGATTATGTCTCAGAGTTCCTAAGCCACGGTCACACTACAATTTTCACCACATAGACCTCCATTCATAACCATGTGACTGCTTGTGCGACAAGTTTCATATTTTGCTGTGTTCGAAAGTTCAAGCTTGGTGACCTCTGACCTGCGAGCTTGCATCACGTGACCTCTCTGTATTGAAATGTAAAAAATGGAGCAATCGCTCACTTCATCAACGTTGTTTTTATCCTGCCTATTTCGCAGCGCAGTACGAAACTCTAGTGTGACCACAGCTTTATGCCGTGACAGTTTTTATAAGTCTGCTTTGTTGAATTTAAGAGATCTGGAAATAGTTTTATTATATATTTTTTATTATATAATTTAATTATTAATATATTAATTTTAGTTCAATTTAAGTGCATGCAATCTGTGAATGTTTATGATTTGTATTATTTAATTAGTATTTTGTGTCTTATTATTATTATTAGCAGGATAGTTCACCAAAAATAATAATTGGATCCATATTTAATCAGCTTTAAGTCTATCTTCTTTTATAGTGTAAGGTAAAATTATGTCATTGTTTATGTTCTCTAACCTAACCCTGGACACAGATGCTACAGGGTATCCTTTTATTCTTAAAGATCATATTTAACTCATTAATTAGTTAATCAGAAGTGTGGTTAGCCGTACCTCTCTCCCCGGCTCTCCAGTAGCTCCGGTCAGACCAAGTGCCCCCACAGGGCCAGGAGGTCCTCGGTCCCCGGGTCCCCCAGGAGCCCCCTGCTTACCCGGCTCACCCTGCCATGGAGATCAGCAATACAGTGAGATTAACAGCCACACCTGCCTGTGTTAACATTATTTGACCTTTGCTATTTATTAACAGTAAATTCAAGACATGATCGGTCCCATATTTGACCTGACATTCAGTTTTTGGTGGATGAAAAAATCAAAAGCTTGAAACAAAAAAAAGCAGAAGTGCCTCCATTTCTGGCACCTGATGCTTTTGTCTGTTTGTCACATTCACTGGAAACTGAACAGCTGGCAAAGTGACATGAAGGAAAATCTGATGAAGAGCTTATAAACTGTTGCTCAAGTCACGGACCATCAGAAATGTTGATGTATTTCATCATTAGTGCATTAAACATCAGTGTGCTGATCTGGAACTCACGGAGGGTCCAGGCAGGCCAGGGAATCCTCTTTCACCTCTCTGTCCTGGAAGACCGACGATACCGCGCTGACCAGCCAGACCCTGGGGACCCGCGGGACCATCTGGACCCTAGAGGAACAGAAGAAACACTCATCAACACACTACTGTCCAACAACACAAACTGAAAACAGGAAAGAACATCATGCCCAGTTAATTGCAGAAACTAAATGCAGATTTCTTGAGATCTCCTTAATCTAGCAGTGTTTGAGGGACAGGAGAGATCAGTTTGTGGATGGGTTTAATGTCAGGAACCAGCAGCTGCTCAAGGGCACTCATTAGTTTACACTCAGCTGCTCATATCTGTGCACTTTTCATTTAATCAGTGAGTTTTCATGATAGATCAATCCAATGATTCCAGTGTTACCATCTTTATTATCTGCTTTTACAGTCAGAATCATGTTTACTGAGATCCTGCAGTACGTACGTGAGGACCGTCTTCTCCAGGATCTCCCTTCTCTCCTGCAGGACCAGCCGAACCCCGTAAACCAGCGTCTCCAGGTCTTCCAGGAGGACCACCGTCTCCTCTGACACCCTTTGGCCCGTCTTTACCAGGAGGACCAGCGGGACCGGCTGGACCAGGGTTACCCTGAGAATAAGAAAATCAATAAATCAGAAACGTGATGGCGGACTCAGTGAAGAACACACAGAGGTTTCTCTGATTGCCCTCATGAATGTCTGTGAGAACGTTGGTCATACTTAGCTGTTTTATTCGACACTATAGATGTGTTCTATTGTTCTATGAACAGCAGATACGCTAACTATTTTCTTTATTCTCTATTGCCACCTGGGGATACTCATTCCGAGGTCCCTAGAGACTATGCAGCGCCATTGATGCGATCCAAGACCTGTGAAGAGATGATCCCAAGGTATCCATAATCCTGGATCAGGTCGTATCCCGAGCTGATGCTGTGGTCGTCATGGAGAAATAGAGTGCATGAGACTGATTCCTGAATGACCACCATGACAAACGAGTCCCCACATTGATCCTGCGGGCCAACCTGACTGCCCGCCGGTGCCCTACTCACACCTGCAGCTTCTCCACGATGGACGTCCAGCTTCTTCAGCCTCCAGCGCCTAGACTGCAGCTCTGAACAGGAAGTTTGGCCAGAAGAATAATGGTCGTGCCCAACAGAGCCTAGTTTTTCTCGAGGTTTTTTACCCCTCACCCTTCACTGTTGCCACTGGCTTGCTCGGATCGGGACTTGTGGAGCTGTGCTTTGGTGGATTTGCTCTACAGTGTTTGAACTTTCAGCAGTAAAATTTAGACCACACTGAACTAAACTACACTGAACTTCAACTCTGAAATCTGGACTTTACTAGAACTATGTTAAGCTGCTTTGACACAATCTACATTGTGAAAAGCGCTATATAAATAAACATGAATTGAATTGAATATTGCTTTACTTACATTAGGACCAGGAGGTCCAACTCTTCCAGCGGCTCCGGGGAAACCTGTGGCACCCTGCAAACATTTTAAAAATAAACATTTACTTATCAACATATTACTTTATCTGCATTTTCTTTATCTACTTGATCTTGTACTTACAGGAGGGCCTTGAGCACCACGAGCCCCTTTTGGTCCAGACACACCGGTTGGTCCCTGTAAGAAAAAGAAGAAGACAGTATTAAGAATTACAGAACTGCTTTATGGTTAATGTCATCATTTCAGATCAGAGATCAGAAACAGAACAATTTGGCTGATGTTACCTGAGGGCCCGGAGCTCCAGAAGGCCCCTGAGGGCCTGGGGCTCCAGCATCACCCTTCTGTCCACCTTCACCCTGCTCTCCTTTCACTCCCGGCTGTCCATCTGCACCCTAACACATACAGAGTAAAGCAGAGTTTCTGATGTTACACATTATATAACAGGTTTGAGGCGTTTACTGTCAGGCAGATATCAGGAAACACTTATTTGTGTGACGCGACTATTTAAGCATTTGCTGCACTTACAGGTGGACCAGCAAAACCAGCAGGACCAGGAGGGCCAGTCTCTCCTCGGTCACCCTGTCATAAAAATAAAAATAAAATAGTTTATGTTTTATTGTGTCATTCTTGTCTGGGATGTACAATAATGCTGTCAGACCTTTTCAAAGCATCTTAAAACAGACATCTTCAAGACGAATGGATTTGAAGATCAAAATGAGCCAGAGATGAGTTATCAGTATGTGCCATAATCATGTCAGATGTTTTAAACAATGTATGAAGAAATAAACCCAGCATAAGAATAAGGTTAAACTTCTAAGTATGTCAGTTCTGAAGTCTATATGTTTAATTGTACAGATAAATGACAGAACAGGACTCTGCATGCTGATAAACACTCACAGGAACACCGCGAGTCCCCGCAACTCCAGACGGTCCCGCGGGTCCCGATTCTCCCTGAAAAATGAGTGAGGATGATCAATGACAATTGAATGTGTAATGCAGAAATGAATATTAGATATTCAATTCAATGATAAACTGATATCTTTAGTACCTTTTCACCGTTGGGTCCCGCAGGTCCTGTAGGACCAATTGGACCCGTTAAGCCCTGTAAAGACACAAAGCAGCCTCTTCATACACTCCTGTTCATAAACATTAGCAGGAATGCTGAATAAAACACTTAATGACTCTCACACGTATGAATCCACAAACATCCATCCAGAACTGAACTCATACCAGCACATCCATTGGCCGATAAGTACAGTTGACTATCTTTAATTAGTTTGATTGAAGTATTTTATATACTGTAGACCAATACAAACTGCACAGGACCCAGTTAAACCTAGTTTACCAAAAATCTAGGAAAACATTTACACGTTATTATATGATTTCTGTTCATCATTTTGGGCACTAAACAGACACAGTGCTTCACTGGGAGGAGATTTCAGCGTTAATTGGAATTGGAAAAAATGAACTGTTTTTTCATTAAACAGAAGCTTTAATTTCTGTTCATAGTGACTGGACAAGCTCTTCAGAGTTGACAGACATCAGATGTAACCTGTAATTAGTTAATGCTATTTAGAGAAAACACCCAAAATAACATCCTGAAGGTGACACAAAATCAAGACCGAGTGAATATTGAAAGTTTCTCTGATGTCTGCTGGAGGAATAGAGAGATGTGGACTCTTACTCTTGAGCCGTCTTTCCCCGGAGCTCCTTCAGGTCCCTTGTCTCCATTATCGCCCTGTCAAACACACACACACACACACACACGTCTCCAGTTTCATAATTGATGTACATTACAGATCCTTCATCCAAAACCTCTAATATAAACTTTAAAAGAACACAATTTACCTAAACCAAGACCTGTATTCAACACACTAATGTCCTCTTCTAGACATCACAGTAACATGTCTCTTTAAGTTTACATATTTGAGTATTTTAAAGTGACACAGGTTTTGCAGAATAAACATGTCAGTGTGTTCAGTGTTCACTCACTCGGTCGCCCTTTGGTCCTGGATTCCCAGATGTGCCTCTCTCTCCAGGCATTCCCTGCAGTCCTGGAGGACCCTGAGCTCCAGCGGTCCCCGCAGGTCCCACACCACCCTACAGACCACCACAGCATCAGAGACCATACAAAATCAACGCACAATTAAACAATCTTTCTGAATTTTAGACATTGTCCATATTTACCAAGATACTTCTGAAAACATGTTTCATGTCTAAATGCTCTCTGTCCACATTTGTGTTTCCAGAACTTTCATAAAACACTAAAATCTTCTGACTGGACATGTGTAAAGTCTAATAAAATCTCCCTGAGACATGTGTTCTCACGCTCTTCCTCTGGTACAAATATCTCACCTGTTCCAGGTTCATCCAGTTGCAATGTTTCAGTCTTCTTTGCAGCATGAAATATGAAGAATGTATCTTTATTTTTGCACATAGAGCATATAAACACATCTACGGACACAATCAATCATTGCCTTTAACTCCTCTGTTTTCACAGTTAAACCTACAGCAGTTTTCTCTATGTCTCCACCTTCATTTGTGTGTGTGCGTGTATGGTGTGTGTTCGGATCTGCTGACCTTGGGGCCATCGGTTCCTGGTGTTCCTGGCAGACCCCGGGGCCCCTGGAGCCCCTGCGGCCCCGCACCGCCTCTCTCTCCTGGGAACCCTCGCTCACCCTGAAGAGCAGCAGGAGTTTAACACTGGAGAAAACACACACACATACACACACGCAGATGGAGAAAAGAGACTCACTCGGGGTCCGGTGGCCCCTGCGGCTCCGGCCTCTCCAGGAACTCCCTGCATGAGAAACACACAGATTTCACTACAGACGCACACACACACACACACACACACACATTTGCATCCAGTGGAATAAACAGCGAGTTTCCTCTTCTGTAAATCAGGAGGATTCCAGAGCTCTCACCTGATCTCCAGGTTTACCTCCCTCACCAGGGGGCCCCGGGGGTCCAGGCAGACCCTGCGGACAACAAAAACAGTTGGTATGGATGAATACACTGACGCCGATCTGCTGATCTTTAATAATGTTCTGATAATGTTCTAGTGTTGCTGATCTCAGTGTCTCTCACCTGGAAGCCTGAGGGTCCCGGCTGACCCTGCTCTCCTCGCTCTCCCGCAGAGCCCTGTGAACATCACACACACACACACACACACACATATATATATACATATGAACATCACACACACTCATATGAACATTACACACACACACACAGACTCATATATGCGTAACACACTCACAGCTGGTCCCGGAGGCCCACCAGCGCCGGTCTCTCCATCTTTACCAGGCAGACCCTGAAGAGGAAACACAGACACCAGCATCATCACAGTGCACGCTGATGCATCATGGGAAATGAAGGACACAGGTGAGCAGATGACTGTGCTAGTGTAGGCTAGTTTAGGCTAGAGTAGCTCCACAGGTGTGTGTGTGTGTGTGTGTGTGTGTGTGTGTGTACAGTTCTCCTTCTCCACATCAGACACACTGAATTGACCCTGTGCTGGGGTTTGATTGACAGGCGATATATCAATCATAGTTACGCTTATATCCTGAATATATGTCCTCGTATGCATATTGCAAATCTTTGTCATTTTTCCAGAAATTATTCCCTATTTCCCTGAGGAGTGCACAGACTATGGGATAGACTGATACTGAAAGTTTGTCTGTCGGACATAGAGAAGGGAGGCGTTTGTGAAGGGTCAATTAGGAGAAAGAAATTGACAAAAACCCTTCTGGAGAAAGATCATCTGCATTATCACTGCATATACTCACAGTGTTTAATGTGTTCTTTACTATAGTGGCAGTCATTTCATCAAGAGCAGCTGCAAACCTGATCCAGGTGTGTGGTTTATATCCAAACTCTGATATTTAGATGCTCTGATATGATCCAAAAGGGCTGTAAGTCTAATACTGCAGACTGAAATAATGTTTTCTCTTTCATCCGGAGCCAAGCGTGGGCAAGAGTTCATATGGTTCACCTCCTGAAGCACAGAACAGGACAGTAATAATCTGAACACACTCCAGAGTCAGACGGCTTTCTGCTAAACCACAGCAGTTCTCCAAACAGTTCTCCAAACTGTCATTGCACGTGCTGTGTTCTGCACAGAGCTCTGATATGGCTTAAATAAACCTCAATCACTAGTTTTGGGAACATTGTGTTTTCACTGTAATATCACGCTCACTATTTTCACTTTGTAAATCAACATTTACTAAAATGTATGTTTAGAAACTGCTGAAGCTGACTGAAATAGAGACGAAAACCACCAAAGTGCATCCAAATGTCTAGTTTTCCTTGAACAGGTCAGAGTTTTAGCTCTAAAAGAGGATCTCAACAGAGCTAATGTGAAGGATGAGTGTTTCAGACTCTGGAGATCAGTCTGTTGTGTGTCCGCTCATTTCTCAGAGTTTATGAAGCTGCAACTCAACACTTACACGCAGACCCGGAGCTCCAGCGAGTCCCTTCTCTCCAGCCTTTCCAGCCTCGCCCTGTAGCAAGAGATAGATCCACATAAAAAGGGTTATAATTGATAATTACTACAAAAGAACAATAATAACACACACAAACACATAGACGTGTATTGAAAAGAGTTTTTACATTTCCACCCTTGGGTCCCGGGAATCCCATGACTCCAGGCTGACCGCGAACACCCTGAGGCCCCGGCGGTCCCGGACGGCCATCTTCACCCGGAGCGCCCTACACCCTCAACAAAAGACACGGTTATTGAAGACACAACACATCTGAACATGTATTTGATGTGTGTGTTCTTCTGTAAGAATGAACTCATGTGACAGGAACCAGGAAGTGACGGATTCAGGAGCAGCATTGCATTCATGTTAGAATATTAACTCACCTATATTGATTAATAGTGTTGAGGCAACAGATTCGTCCTTTTAACAGCCTAAGCACTCCTTCTAATGTTATATTACTGGATTGCTCTAATTCTTACTTCATGAAATAATTGTTCATAACTGTTGTTTATATAGCCAGAAGATCTGGCCTGTAAACCAATGTCTACTCACAGATGGACCGACTTTGCCCTGTGGACCGGCGTCTCCCGGACGTCCCGTCAAACCCTGCGTAACAAAAACCACCTGTGATTAAGACAAACCTGTGAAAGCAGACCTGAACCTACAGGTGATCTGGCTTACCCTTGCACCAGGTAGACCTGGTTCTCCAGGCCGTCCTGGATCTCCACCGGCTCCTTTAGGTCCTGATACGCCTGCAGGTCCACGCTCACCTGGGGCACCCTGAAACACGAAACACCACCAAGCAGGCTTAGTAACATGTAGTACATTGTAAAAACTTGTTTTCCAGGTGTATATAAAACTAAGACTACTGAAATATGTTTTACAAAAACTTACTTTATTTACATTTATAACTATAAAAATCTGCTTTTAAGTGGTAGTAAATTGGTAGAATGTCCAGTAAATGTTAAGATACCACAACCCCATCAAAATACAGTAAAATCCATGAGTGGTTCATCCGTCAGCATCGAGATCTCCAGCGTGCTCAAACTGGTTAATTCACGGATTAGTTACCAAGACGGTATTTTACTGTAATTTATTATCATTGAGACTGTAATTTACCAGTTATGTTTCTTTTTATCATCGCAATTTGAACTGATTTTCCTGCATTTGTCAAAAGCGCTGGTTCACACATGATCTAAGAATGTTGTTTTTCTGAAAAAGACTGAGTTTGAGTTTATGAGTATTTTGAGCATTCGTCAGCTGCTGTAGAGAAGATTATTCTCACCTTCGGACCAGCGAGACCGTCTTGTCCAGGAAAACCTCGATTACCGGGCGTTCCCTGCAGAACACAGACGACTGGTCAACAGGCTGCTGTTCAGTAAAGCTAGAGCTTAATAATCCTGAATGCCTCACCCGTTCTCCGGTTGGCCCTAGGGGGCCCGCAGCACCAGGCTCTCCTCTGGGTCCTCGCTTGCCTTCCTCTCCAGCGGGACCCAGAGCCCCTTGAAGACCAGCATTTCCCTGAAGAAACAATAACATCAGACTCCGCAGAGATAATCGAGAGTTCAGAAGAATGTAAACAACAAAACTCACAATCTCTCCTTTAGGACCGGCTTCACCTTTGAACCCTGCGAGCCCCGGGTCACCCTGCAGACGAACACACAGTCACACACTCAGCAGGACACAATAAATACACGGTCACACATTCAGCAGGACGAAACACACACACGCTTTATCAGACTGAATTATAGAGAGGTTAGGAGGGCACTGAAGGGTCGAGAGCTGGACACTGCTGATGATTAATACTGTTTTAATAATAAAGACTGTCTGTGTTTGCACCAATATTGATATACAGCTGAAATATTTTTTAAAGAATTAAAATTGCAGGAGTGCGAATAAATTTAGCTTCAACTGCATGTACAACCCCACATCAGAAAAAGTTGACTGCAGACAATATGAACACACAATATTTGATGTTTTGTCTGGT